>VICI01000494.1:0-36888 GCA_019593645.1 Akabosia matsudoensis | reverse complement strand
CGTCTCATCCTACTTCAAGTCGTCCATCCAATTTCCAATACTACATGTATTTTAAGAGGACCCAATCAAACTGTGCGTCATATGTGAGCTTCAACCGATTCATCTCCCCTTGAAACAAGTTCCTTAGATATGAGTAGTTTGGCATTTGATCATAATGCAGCTGGCGACAGTACTTCAAAAATACAGTAAAACATTCCGGGAACCCCTGTGACGCGTATAAAGAAGTTTTCAGTTATACAATGTTCAACAAAAACTAGCAATTCATCCGAAATAAAAAAGTTGAAGACATTACTTCAAACAACTGCTCTGCATTGCAGCTTTTCTTGGCACTGTATACACTCAAGAATCGATCCCCAGTAGGGTCTACCTTCCATGGTAAGCTTCCGCGTAAGAAGGTGGCGAAGGTGTACGCCAAGCTTTCCAAGTCATCCCGGGGGCTACAACAACAGAAGAAAAGAACATCAATCATAAATCTCATATCATAATCGATCATTTCATACGAACGAAGGAACAAATTACCTCAGTGTATATCCAGCATGGACATTGAGTGAGGCATACAGTGGGGTTCCAAGATTCTTCAAAGACCAAACATGCTCCTGAGATTTGTCGTAAGCCCGAGCTAATCCATAATCAATCAGAAACACCTACAAAGACAAAAATAGTAATGACTTATTGCTTCCTAACTTTCACGAAAATTCATTCAAATCGCCGCATGTCATACCTGATTACAACGAAGTTCCCCCAGACCTATCAAAAAATTTCCTGGTTTCACATCCCCGTGAACAATGTTAAAGCTGTGAAGTTTCTCCAACCTTGTCAAACACTGATCTGCCAACATCAAAGTCGTCTTGAGAGTGAACACGCCATGACACTCCTGCTGAAGCTGTCCTAATGATTTTCCGAGTAAATCCATTACTAACACGTTATGCCCCATCCAAGGGCCAAACCATCTAAAAAAAACCAGAAATTACGGACATGCACAAATTAGACACATGTTTCAATCTCTGGCTTGATGTGAGTTTGCGATAACTGTCAAACTTACATGCATCTGGGAAACGCTGGGTCATTCAGGATTTGCAGGACCACCATTTCATTCTCCAAGCATTGATTCTTGTACGTACTCTCTTTTGAGACTTTCGCAGCAATTGGCTGAAATTGAAAGAAATAAGCCGAAATTCTGTTTAGTAATACACACACACGGTGATATTTTATCATTAGATCCTTTCTTTACCTCCCCAGTGGCAATAATCGTCCCTTCGAAAACCTTTCCATAGGTCCCTTCCCCTAACACCTTCGACAGCTCGAAGTTGTCGGTAAATTCCGTCTTCTGAGAATGGCCTTGACACGGAACTGGATCTGTAGTAGGACAAGGCACGAACTCTGGCATTGCCCCGGCGTCATTACACGGGGATATTGCAGGCGTGTGTACGAAAGCAGTGGTCACTGTAAACGATCCAAGTAAATTTGGTGAACATTCTATAAGGACACTTGTCATTGTCGGTGCTACTACGCTCGGACCAGCAGTGGGTCGATGAGTTTGTGAGAATATAGCTTGCTGATCCATGGACGAAAGGAAGAAGGAAATCTTTGTAAGCGTTATTTAATTTTCCAACTAACAACGTATCACTAACATTCAGCTCAATACTAACACGAAATAAACGCTGGATGATCTAAGCAAACCGAAATAACAACAGAAATGGAAACTTACGTGAAAACCATCCACATCAAAATCAAAATTGGTGGTGCTGTGAAAAAAAAAAATTTCTCCCTACGACCGATGCCGTCATTTGCATTGGTATTCAGACATTCGTGTGGGCTTGCTTATAAAACTGCTCAATCCTGTTCCAAAAGGATTACGAAATTCTAGGCCCTCTGAAATTATAACGGACACTGCAGATAATGATGAAACGTTTGTGTACAGGGGAGGCCCCTAATAATTTTTCTTGGCTGGACCACCCATAACGTTCTTTTCATCTCATCGGCCTAGAATTGAATGGCTCAGTATTGGCGTGTAGTACATATATAGTTTACCCGTGTGTGCATGCATTTGTCCCTTCATGCTGCGTACGTTTAAAGTTTACGCAAATGCAAAATCAAACCCGGACAATTATTGGACTACTTTTTAAGTTCATTTGCATATGTTTCACTTGCTTATGCAACCAATTCCATGAATCTTATGCAATGCAATCTATTTTCAATTTTCACCATTTTTTTCATTCTTCATCATCATCACTACAGGCAGGCTCACCTGCCTAGAATGTCGTGTTTCTTTTCGGAATTTCAACATTCCATAATTCTTCATTTTCTGTCCGTTCTTGTTTTGTCTGATGAAGGCTTACTGTAAGAAGCTGAAACGTCACAAGTTGCTTAAATAAATCAAGTTAAATTTCCTCTAAAATCGTTGAAACTTCGACAGGAATTTCGTAATGTATTTCCTACAAATTTGTAGGTCAGCGTCAGAATGCATTGTTTAAAATAATATGTAAAACTTTGCGAGTGGAATGTTTAAATAAACGAACATTTCTTTCTCATATGTAAAACTAATGCTTTGTTGTTTTGTGTTTAGGGATTATGATCAGCGAGCCGTTATCATCAGGCTGTGGAAATGAGAGCCAAGCAAATGAGAGGAAAGTGAGCTGAAAAAGAGTTTTATTAAGTTTGTTTGTACGACAATTTTTATACTATACGGTAAATTTTGGTAACAATTATATTGCATACAATCATTACATTTACAAACAAACAAGATCAAGTATCTACAAAAAGTATTAGACATTACTTTTTATTACTTGCTGCTTCATTTCTGAAGCAATATATTAGCTCAAAAGCACAATATTCTGGACTGTTTATGTTCCTTGGTTTTCAATCACGTACCTCCACCGAATGAGAAGGCGGGGGCATTCAAAACAATACGATACGTTAAAAGTACAGATTGTGGTAGAAATACATATTTTCTTTCCAGTTATTTACTATTACTGGTTATCTTCTTACTATCATTTTAGTAAACTAGTTGCAAATATTATGGAGTGCAAAATGGTAGCATCTCGAGCTTAAAGGATAGCGCTCTTCTGCTCAGGAGTATCAGGAATTGAAGTTTAAACTGAAAAATGATATGCACGGCGAAGTCTAGGAATAGAACAACGATTTAGATTCAACGTTGCAAGTTCAACAGTTAAAAACATTTTAAAACATGTTTATCTTCTACGACCCACAAGGGATGTTAAGGTAAAGCTGTAAATCCCATATTATATTGATGTGTAATTTTCAAAAACTCTCTAGCTGAATTGGTACATGCAGAGCAATGGAAAGAAGAATTTTTCATAATTTTGATTACTTTAGATTGCATATCAAAGTATTGTTTGTACTACTTTTAATAAAAGTTGTGCTACATTAGAGAGGATCGACATGTTAGTTAATCTATCGTTAAACTGACAATGTAACTAGCATATAGTTTCCGGAAGCAGGAACTACGTAACATAGTAGGTGAAACTACATCATAAACTCTGTCTGAGTAAACAGTCCTTGCAATAGCACTGCGGGAAAAGTAATGTCACTTCTAAACATTAAGTTTAGCTATTTCACCATAATTTAAATTGGCAATTCACACTTTTGTATTAACCTACTTTCATAAATCCTTTTTTTGCACACCTTAAACTGAATTTAAATTGGCGTGGTCATATTTTTAATCACAGTCATCATTCAGACCGATTCGGTGCATGTATTATGTTCCGATCAAAGACAACAGTTCCGATCCTTCCTCCCATTTAGGATAAAACATGAGCTAACTGTTTGCACAGTATTACATTCATTAATGTTTTTTTTTCATGGACTAAAAACCCATCAGCTTAAATTTGATAAGCTCCAGAAGACGAAGATTTTGCTGGGAGATATTTTTTGATGCCACTTGTTGTGGCGACAGACTGCTGTCATAAAAGTGGAGTGCTTCCGCCTTGTTGTTGAGTAGCTGCGGGCTCACTGGAAGCCTTTCCGTTTGTTCCTCCTGTTCCTCCCCCAGACTGCTTGTTTGTTGGTGTAGCTCCATTTGCACCCACAGCCGTGGATCTCTTCTTCTCTCCGATGTGGAGAAGACTAAAGAAAGTGTTGCGGAACTCGCGGGAGAATAGACAATAAATATAAAATGTGAGTGAGTAATTTGTTACTTCCAACAAATTGGCTGTCGCTCGGAAAACCTAAAAAAATATCAGAAAAAAACTCTATGAACTCTTGCAGCCATTTTTTGCAATAATCATAATTTTGTAGGAAACACTCTGGAAATCTCATGTCGTATAGTTTGTGGGCAAAAATGAACTCAAAACTAGTTCAAATGTCAGAATCACCATTTTGTATGGCTCGTTCTTAGTTTTTTTTATTGCGGGTATACCAAAATTGAAGCGATCTTCTTGACGCGACGTTTTCTCTCGTTAATGTGCAACATGGCTCAAGTTTCTTTTATTTTGATGATATGACGGTATGTCTGTATGTCAGTGTCAGCGATAGGGGAACAGAAAGCGCGTCTTCAATTTACTTTACATTTTGAGTGTTTTTGCGACTTACTTGGAAGGAGAAGGACTTGAGAAGCTTATCGGACCACATGACGCTTAGTATTACCATTGGAGTGACACACACGAAGAAGAGCAAGGACGTTGACCCGAGTAGTAACATTATTCGACTTTCTTCAGCAAACTTTTTGTTTTCGTCTCGTGATGACTTTCCTGAAAAAAATGCCAAGACAAGAGAAAAAGGATTAGAAAAATGTATTTTGGAAGGACTCACAGGCGTAAGATGACGTTCTTCAAAATTCGGACTGTTTTTACATGAAAAATTGAACTTGGGCGAAAAAAGCAGAAACGAGAAAATAGTCTCTTTTCGCAGAAGTAAAAGACTGTTCTTGAGACTTTTCCACGAAAGAAATCTCACGAGAAGATGGCTCTACATATCTCACCATAAATTAAAACGATTAATCAACTTGTATCTGAAAGAAAGTTTTGTTTCGCTTGTGGTACACCTACCTGTCATAATTCGTCTTCGGGCACAGGTTCTCTTGTAGGCTATGATGATTCTCAGGTTGAGATAAGCCAGCAAAATAGTAGGGATAAGTCTAAAGACCATGGCGAGAAAAGTCTTGTACACGAAATAGCTTGTGGATGTAATAAACTCTCTATTCGACAGTTTCTGGTATATGGTTACACCTGAAATAGAACGCAACATATAGGTAGTAAAAAAAAGTGAAATTAGTTTATTGGCACATTCCATCAGATTTGTTGCTTTCAAGAAACAAAATAAACGCTGAGAGGCAGTTGTAAAAAATAAGAGTTTTATATGGCTGTTAAACAAGCAAAGATTTTGGAACGGATATGAGGTTAGGAAATAACATAATTATAAATTTTCCAACTCAATTACATACAACTACAACTACATAAAAATAAAGCTTTCAGTGAAACACATTGCACATGCTAAAAACTTTCTCCTTGTTTCGCTTTTGCTTTCTTGAACCATTAAATTTGGAAAGGAGCAAAGCTCAGATGTACTTGGCACTCGTCTTGAGATTTTTCTAATCGCCCA
Organism: Akabosia matsudoensis; assembly: GCA_019593645.1. Taxonomy (NCBI): domain Eukaryota; kingdom Metazoa; phylum Arthropoda; class Collembola; order Entomobryomorpha; family Paronellidae; genus Akabosia; species Akabosia matsudoensis. Next base: position 31,329 of record VICI01000494.1, on the reverse strand, counting down.
TTCAATAAAACTCTGAAATTACGACCTTTCCTAGTTTGTAAAACTACTGCAAACTTTCGTTATCGTGCGCTGAAGGGATTTCATATCATCTTAAAACAAGTCCTCGGTGAGAAAAAAACGACGATGAAGATCTGTGAACAGATTTATAGACCAAAAAAAGCCTGATTATATGATAGACGGATACAGATAAAAATATTTTTATTCGATGCCAGGATGTGTGAAAAATTGAGCTTAAGTTTTTATCTTTTAAGAATTTACAAACAAACTGCTACTTTTTACCTCTACTTTTATGGAGTTTTCCATTTAAAAAGAGATGAAACGATAAGTGACGCTATCAAATGGCGCATGAATCCACTTCAGCGACTACAACTGCAGTGCAGAGAGTTGCTTACAATAATCTCCTTGTTGGGCCAATTAATTACGTCGTATTGCATTACAAAAGTATCACGATAGGTTAAGAAAGTATGATAAATAAGATAATCTACAAAACTCACACACAATTCAGCTACACTCGACCAAGTTTTCTCTTTAATGAAATGATGTTACACTGCAAAAAGTCCAGTAAATAAAGTGAGCTTGAACATCACCAACTAATATTGTCATGTGCTGTTTGGTGCTGTACGCAATTTTTATTTGTCGAACACGTCATCGTACGGGATCTACCAATTTTCTCCATGTCATTGAAGCCTTATAGAAAATTTTCCGTTTGTTTTGATAAGTTCTAATAAACGTTAAGTGAGTAGTAATGAAATTATAAGAGGACAGGAAAACAACAAGAATACATTCCCTGACAAAAACAAGTAATTCATTGGAACAACGCAAAATAAGTTTTCTTCTCAGGCTGCCTAAAACACTCAAATCCATGATGATCATTAATTCTGTTCTAATATTTAGAGAAAATCTTGTTTTTCTAGTTTTACTACACGTATACCATGCAATTTATTGAGGTCATTCGACATAACATGACATCCATTCTACAAGTTTCTACCAGTGTGCCGTAGATCAAGCCAAGTTTCAACAATACAACCCACGTAATATTTAGTTTTGTACTTTGTACTAATTTCCATCCTCGTCCCGATTCAAAGTACTTTTGCTCCCTGGACGCGAATGCTGTCTCACGCTCTACATGCTTAAAATGAGTACACGCGTGACAATAAGAAACAAAGAAAGGGAAAGTCTTCAAACGTAACTGAAGGAAATAAAAGGATCTTTCTTACGAAAGACGCGCTAAGCCGTGTTCTATATTATCAAAGAGTCTTTTACCTTGCTCTGTGACACACTGGAAAAGTGTCGAGAGAAAAAGATGAGGTGAGTAGGTAAGAAATGTACAGATTGGAATCGACGCGATGATGATGTACGCTTTCTTTGATCCCTGCAAAGCTCTTGACTTTTCTGGATGACAGACAGCAACAAATCTCTCCATCGTCAGTGCCACTAACATCATCACACCAATACCTGAAAAAAAGAACAGTTACGTATACGAAGAGTTCGTTTGAAGTAGTTACCACTTTTACGTTATTAACATAAGAAAGATGTTATTTTTGCGTCGAGGGGAAACTTGTAAGTGTAAAATTGAGGAAGAAAGGAGGATATTGTGGTAGCGCGTTCATGCAGAATGTATAGATGTTTATTAGGGTAGTAGATAAAAATAAAAAGATGAGACTAATGTCGTTTCTGTGCGTGCATCAAATAAAAACTTGGGTAGAATATTTTTTCGGGGAAATATACAGCACGAAAAGAAAGTGGAATATAAGTTATCCTTTTGAAACTTACCCAAGCACGAGTTTCCAAGATATAGCTCCAAATACGTGTGAAAAAATGCTTGGTAGATGTTTGTCCACGGCCCTACTTCATTGTTATGCAGGACACGGTTTGCGAATGGAATTGCAACTGTTATTGCCATTAGAGCGGCTGAAGAGTAACCTATAATATAAAAACGAAGAATAAAATACATGGATTCAAAAAGATGAAGTCAAAAAGTGCGATAAATCAACAACAGAAATATATAACAACTTTTGTATTCAAAAAAGTAAAGAAACGAGCTTGTTAGTTGCTTATTTTCATCGTTATATACTTATATGCTTAATATTATGGCAGCCTCTTGTCCCCTTGTAAAACATTTTCCACTATTCCACATAATAGCAAAAATCTGGCAAATAAAATCTTAAATTCACGAAAATTTACGGTCTGAATAATAAGGTATTGCTAGAACGCCCACACGAATAACAAAATGTGCTTTCGATTGATAAATCAGGCCAGCTTGAATTGGAAACTGGGCTTGTGTATTGAATCAATCATTTTTCTGACAATGTTTGCTTGTTAACGTCTCAATTGAATGAGTAAGCTCATAAGAAGTTTACACAATTCTTAGTTAGATACAAATAGAGTTTCGGCGATGCTTTGGAGTAGAAATCTTGATGTAGGAATGCCGATATGTTTGATCCTTCGCTTTTTACCCACTGGAGGCGATACCTATTCCGTTTTCTTTTGTATGCTCATGCTTCCTCTAGAAAAATCTGAGAAATGCTCAGTCATGAGTGTTTTCATTCGAAGCGAAAGCCTTGTTCCCGTTTCTGCTGTATGCGGAGCCCAGATGAGTTTGTGTTGAATTTACAGTGGTCAATATTTGTAGAGAAAGGCAAACAGATATAGATACACTGCAAATTACCCACGTAGGTATGTACATGATTTGATTGATAATGATTACAATAATGATAGAAATAATCATAAGTCATTTCGCCACTGAGCAGTCTAGACAAAGCCATTGGGTACATGTTCATTTTATGCTACCCCACGTAACAGCCTTTTTTACGATCGTTACCGGACACGTATCTAGATATCTTCAGGGTTCGTCCAGTGAAGGAAAGTGTTCATTTCGTTTTTTATCCAAACGTTGATCATTCCATAGAGTTCTCCAAGGATCATTCAGATTTGCATTGTATTGTAGCAACAGACAAAATTGAATTCTCCTGGAACACATCAAAGATGGGTTGGTACATTTAAACAATGCCCTCTATTTGATATTGATATCTCGAGCAGAAATCCTACGCTATCTCTTTCCCCTCTATTCACTTAATTCGTGTTTTTCTACGAGAAAGCGTAATTTTAGCGATTGTATAATCATTGGCTGCTTGACAGCTGGAGTGCATCTGTTTAGGAGAAAGTAATGCAATTTACCGAACGGCAAGGAACTTTTCGTGGGCGGAGAAAGCGCTAGAGTATTTCATTAGTGAAATACATATCAATCAACTGAATCAACGTAATGAACTTACGTTTGCCCTTTTGGCCATTATCAATATAATCATCTTTACTCCACGAATTTAAAACAAGCCAGACGATCAAGACAGATGGGGTTTGTTCGTCGTCGACTACTTTTCACTCGAAGCATCCATGATTAATTGCAACTCAATTTTGTATTATTTTTTACCGATAGTTTGGAGTAATCCGTCTTTTTCCCGGAAAAAGAAACAAAGCCTGAGTTAAGGCACTTCTTCTTCGTAGTGCAAGAAAAGGGAAACTTGTCTAGAAGCTGTCTTTATCTATTACTCTCTGCGGTCGTAAATCACCCACACTTCAGGCAAGCGGTATCAACTTCGGAAGGCTAAACCAACACGGCTTTCATAAAAAGACTGCATCTTCTACCTAAGTTTTTGTTCGTTTCTTGGTCAATGCTAAACAATAGCACCTACTACAATTTGGAGTTTTCCTTTCAAGTGCTTGTGTATAACCCATGAGATATCATCAGTTCTACACGCATTTAATCATTTCCAACTTTTTATGAACCTGTAAAATTACGTGTATACTTATAGCAAAAGACAGCAAAATATAGTAAACTTTCTCTATCAAGCTTTTTTTTATTCGGGCATGGGTACGAGGTACGAAGAATGAGAATTTTTTTTCTATTGGTTGGACAGGAAGAAGTTGGAAATCTCATCATGTGGGAAAAATATTTACCGGGGAGACTATTTGCATTGCGATCTTGATGAGTAGCATACAAGAAAATATATTGTATTCGAAGTAGACATGACTTGCATATTAAAATATTGAACGAGTCTGTTCAGCAATATTGCACGCATTGTTCACGAAAAGAACGTATATTTCGTACTACATACTTGAAATGAGCATCAGCCTTTTCACTTCGGCTCTTGGTATTCATATGAATTCAAAAGAGATATCAATAAGGGACACAGTATTAGTAGATATGATCGTGAGGGGAAAGTAAAATTTTATGTACATACATGTGTGCTTTTTGTTTCGAAACCCCTAAGCTTCTTTTGAGCGATGATGGAATAGATTCCGCTGGATGGAGCACTGGGAAGCATTTTTTCAGATTTTCTTCAATGAGTTTATTCGACGTGACCGTGCAATATATTTGCAAATGATGTGCATTAGTTTCAATATTGCATTTATCATTGCCGTTATGTTATTCTCAATGCATAATTTTTTAAGAACTATCATATCGCATCGTCCGCATGAGTTGCTACTACACTGACACAAATAAACGGTAATGAACTTAAGTGTTGTAGGATATACAATAGGAAAAACTGTAACATTTTGTCCTACATTGTCTACTGATAGGATGAAAATAACGATTACTCTTTCCTTGTTGCATGCTTAGATTTTGACAAAAATAAACTGATAGCCAAAAACGGAAGACGGAAAGACAAAAAATTCAAGTTGGCACTAGCAGTTAAGCAGACAGACATTCAAGATAATGATCAAACTTTTAAGCCTGACAGCTTACACGATCATTAGTAACGAGCGATGTGAAATGGAAGCGGGCGAATATAATTTTTTGCTTCAAACCGACAACAACTACGTACCTAAGTACTAGAGTAAGCAGTTAGTACTAGTTAGCTTGTTACGGGAAATAACCATATGGATGGACTAATTCTTCCAATGATGGAAACTGTTTCTAGCCGTTTCTGGAAAAGAAAAATGCTCAGTTTGTTTTCCCATCATTAACTTAATTGTTGAAATCATGCTGTCAACATTTTTTAAGGTTCCATCCGGCTCTACTCAACTAAGCCTTGTCCGATGGAGCCTATAGCATGAAAAATTTAATTTTCATGAAAGTTGGTTAGTTTGTTTTTGGGAATTAGAGTGAAGAATGTTCGGTACTGTTAAAAATGAGCATGTAGGAAGGAGTATGGGAGAAAACAGCACAAACTGTATTCATTTTCTAGCAAAGATGAGGATGGGATGATTAGTTGGATGCTCGTTTGTCCTGTGAAGTGTGAGAGCTTTCTATTTATTGTCTGTTGACTCTGTTATACAGGAGAATGATTAAAGTGGCAGATCATCCTCCGTAATAAATAAAGTGTGTTTTCGCAGTTTTCAAAAACAAACAGAAGTTGATTAATGTCTGGCTCAATGTAGCATTGTTTCATTAGTCTTATTAATTGATAACGCATGGATGCTTCGGATTTTATTGGATGACATGCACCTCTGTATGCAGACCCATATGGAACGATGGTGAAAGTCCAAATCCAAATATATTTTCAGAACATTACAGAAGATGGTCATGCCCTGTGCAACAAATATTTGCCAAATTGTATCTGTGAAAACTCAGTGTACTAGGTCGACAGGCACCGCAACATATAACAATTGCAATGGTAGTATATACGTGATATACATTAATGCCTGCACAAGTAATCCAATAATCCAAACAAAAGCGTTGAAAGATTTTAGCTCATTTTTCTAGGCAAAAAGTAAAAGTCGTACTTTTATTTGTTCAGAAAACCAATGGTAAAGCTTTTTCGACGTTGTACATGGAGAAAGTTGTGTTTTGACTAATTCGCAATGAGATTTATTTCATAAATTCACCTTGCATGGTTTTACGTAATTTCATATCCAGTAATTTCAATGACTTCTGAGTTTATTTTGAAATTATTTCTTCTGTGCAATTAATACGGACACGATGCTACATATTACGGTTATTGTTTTTATACTCTGTCTCGGCCTCGGCATAGATTCAAGGCAGTTCGAATTCGAAAAAAGAGTTTGAACTGCCTTATTCTATAGTGTCTTTACTTTCTCTCTTCTAAATGGTAATTTTTCATAATTTTCAACGATATTAGAGGACATTTTAACCTAAATACTTTTGTTCGAAAACATATTTTTTTGCGTCATCCTAATAGATTTATAACCTATAAACAGTAAATAGCATTTACAATACGATTAAAGGAGTTACGTACAACGAAATTAAAATTCGTACATGTCAATGGGGTTAATTAGAAATAGTATAAGTGTTCCTAGAACTGATAAAAAATTTACCAGCCCGACGAAATAATTCTTTGGTTTACTCTTCCAAGCATATGACTCCTAGCGTGAATGAGCTTGCCGGAGAAACCGCTCACAAAGGAGCAATGTATTTTGTATAGCTATCAGGTGTTGCCACTTGTGAGGGGTTTCTCTCGCCGCTTAAAAGTTATGTGGTCAATCCAGTACTATTACATTTTTTCGACTTATAAGTCGGTGCAACGGGGTACGTAAGTAGCATAAACCATGAACAAATAGCGCAAAATTTACATACACCTGCAGGTACCTGAAAATGAATGAAAACATATTTCTTTGCTGCCTAAGACTATCCAGAACCTCTGCACATAATTTCATGTCAATCGCAAATGTGTGTTCATGTTACCCCTAAAAAACGAATCAGGTGCACAAAAGTCACTTGCAACGCTTAAAACCTACTTTTATGCTGCCAAGGGGTCCCAGCACCCTGTTCATGCTAAATCTCAGAGCAATCTGACAATATGTTTGAAAGTTATAGCCAAAAACGACGGACAGACGGTTGTGTAGAATCAAAAAAAGCTATAAATTTACACTGCAGTGCCCCTCATTGGCCGACGGCAGACCGTTAAGGTGCATTGACAAGAAATCGCTATACACTTACACTGCATCACCAACGACGGGCGGGACAAGAAACAGACGGACAGCATGAACAAATTCACAAAGCAGCTTACGCTAATCAGTAATAGTGTTTATATCGCCTTTAATGAGCACGAGGAATGGTTAAATGCATGTGCCGCAATATTTCGAAAAATTGGAATAAACTTCTTATGATTGTCTCTAGTGATCACATACATTTTTTTTGAGATGTTCAAAACAACCTCTTGTCTGTACAAGCGAGAGTTGTCTTAGAATGACATTCAGCATAGTTTAACCATACACAAAACCTACCCAGGCTTTGTTTGATATTTCTGGGTTGTATAATAATGTGCCACCACAAATCATGTTATTGTGATCCAGACACGAATTTTATGCTGTATCCCACAACTTGTTTTGCATTACGTGCTTCCAACCGTTAGGCTTCGGCTTGTTTCATGATAGAGAATGTGTTCCACTTTCTTAGCCAAATTGCAGAAATGATTTCAAAACAACCAATTGCATAGTTCACCATGATTGTTTCCAGCATCAAAGCTTTTGACAACAAACCCCGTTGTTATGCTGAATTATGTGGGGAATGAATGAAAGGAAGCAGAATAGGTCATAGCCAGATCTATTTTGTACTTCATGCGAGATTAGATTTTCGAGTATGCTTTTTTATGCATGAAACGTTCCATATGCTGGAATGAGCTAAAATAGGGTAGCAAATAGAAAGGATTCTGTTGGATAGACACTTATGTGGAGTCAATGACAATTGTTTAGGAAATCTGAGCTTTCTCTGTCTGACATTTTAAGATATCTGTCCTTGTAGTCCCAAGTTTTCAAAACAGCACAATTTTCTTCACGTAAATAATTTTTCTTCTGTCTTAATTATAAGCAAATCATCGAAACTTAGAATGTACGTTACAACTACATGATGGAAACTGCGAAACGAATCGAACATAGATTCTACAAACTCTGCATGTGATTGGAATTCAATGCCTCTTCACTTAACGACTTCATATACTGTTGTAAGACTATTTTTACTAAAATAAAAAACAATGATGTTGCACGATAGTTTCGCAACAGCACTAACGACATGTTACATACCCTTTGGAAGGAAAGAAGTACGGACCGGAAATACCATCTTTCCCCGAAACAGTACTCAATTAATTGAAATAATGAGGATTTCCTCTTAAGGTCATACCTAATTTCCTATACCTTTATAAGCTATTTAGAACATAATCCTTTTTACCTAAGCTCAACGCATGGTCCGTCAGTCCAATCTTTTCTGTTACGCATCATTAAATACAATAATTGCTACGTTTGTTGGAGGAAACAAGGATTCAGAGCCCGAAAGGATTGAGGAAAGTGTGGTTTACTGTAGCGATAAATTTAATAAGGCAACTGGACAGAATTCATGTTGTTTTTGTATTTAAAAACAAACATAACGCACTCTAAAGTCGACGCCTTCGCTTGTGATGGCGACAAAGAAGCTCCCCGATGACTTACTTTTTAGCACTGCCAGAAAAAGAGAATCAAATCTCGAAAGATTCTATTGGTGGAACCCTATATATATAACCTTACTCGTGCGAATACAGCTGTGTTGAAAGAATATTTACGCAATTCTACTTTTAACTTTGTAACTGAGTTTTCCAGGTTAAGTTTCCACCTTTCTAAGAAACACCTTCTCTGAAAAAACAAGCTGTTCAAGTTTTCAAACATACGTAGCAAAGCCAAGTTGGTTATATTTATATTACAAGGTACGATATACTTAAATACTTTAATATACCACTCTCCATTTATATGTTAGTTTCGTGGGTTAAGTATTTTTAATCAAATATATTTAATTAAATGTTTAAGTATGATGGAAAAACATTCGGTAGAGAGAAATTCAAGCCGAACCACCGAGTTCGTCCATCTGATGATCGCGTTTTTTTTATGTTGAAACCAACAGATTTTTTTATTTTAAGTTCTTTGTATCCACCTGGATTCTTTCGCAACTCTTTCTTTCTACCTAGAATACAATTTTCGCGTACTCAAGTACCCTTAACAAACTAAGGACGAAAAATAGAGCCATAATTCTTGCTATTTTCGTTGCAAAAACGTTTTCTTTTCATCTGCTACAGTTATCGTCACAATTATTATGTTTATAGCGATGCCTCCCGACAAAGCACATCCAACTATGGAATTTCTAGAGAATGAAAAATAAAAGTTTGAGTGTCCTTTCACATGTCAACTAGAGCTTTCTGTCCTACGACAAACAAGAGAGAACGTTTTTTTCACCTCTTATAACAATTAGGGAATTAAATGTGCCCTTATGTTTATGGCCATAATATGCCTATAGAAAGTTGCTGAAAAAATGTATTCCAAAACGACCATGCATTTATAGATTCATTATGTCATGAAAGTGTAGACGGTAGCAGAAAAGTATAACCTATAAAAAGCCAAGTGTTTTCCACGTAGACAAGTGTTTTTAGAGCAAGTAGTGGCAGTAACAAAACGCTTGAGTATTCTCTTGCTCACTCATTCCACCAAACTTTCTGTGTTTTCCTCCAGATCCTTAAAATCACATCGTAACTCATTCTAAATTACACATTCCCCATTTTATTCACTCAACATACGTGTTCATCTGGTATTTATATTGTAACGAAACATTATATGCTTTCACTTTTCTGAGTGCAAGTAGTTTCATACTTTCATAGGATTTAGACTTCGGCAGAACGTACCTATATCCATAAAATGCTGTTCAGCTGGTACAATTACTGTGGTGGACGAAAATTCTAAGCGTAACTAGATTTGGAAAGACGATGTGAGAATAGAAAGCAAACAGACGAAATAGGTGTTTGTTTATTCATATTACTCACAAGGGTTTCTCAGACTTTTAGCTCACTGTTTACATTGAATTATTTCAATGTTTACCTCACAAATCGGTTCGTATTTTCTCAAATACAGCGAAGAGCTGTTAGTTTGCAAGATCTTTTAATTAATAAGCAAACACTAAATGGAATTCCACCTCGCACCACTTTACATTAGGTCGCAAAGTACATAATTAGGAGAATCATAATAAAACCTTATCTGGATTGGAAGTGCATGAACTATTTACTAATAATAAAGGTTGTAGGTGATACTAGATTTTTACGCTGATATAGGGTAAAAAAAGGAGAAAGTGTTTATCGACAAAAATGGCATTATTGTGTGTGCATAGAACACGCAAAATGAGTCAGAAAAAAACGCGAGATGAAAAAATGGTGGAAATTCACTCTCATTTTACGAGATCATGAACGAAAAACGTGATGGTCGAAAGGAAAATGTACGAAAGAGCTATTTTTTCTGAGAATGTGAATGAGAGGTCGGTAAACAGCTTGAACGTTTCAAGGAGAAACAAGAGAATTGTTTCAGGGTTTCGATACAAATGTGTATTATTCAACGAAAGCTACTCGCTGAGCTGGTTTCATCATCTTACTTCCGCTCACACTTTTTTTCTCTTCTCTTCATGTACACTTTCTTTTCTGTTCTGTAAGTAACCTACGCTGTCGTAGATAACATATACAAGTGCAAAGAGGGCGTCACAGGGGTTATCTTTCGTGTCGGGGTTTGTCCCACTTAAATTAACCAACATGACTACTGCCGAACTAAAATTGTGTGTTGAATACAACCCGAATAGCAAAGCACAAAATAATCCGTAGAGAATACAAAAATAATAAATCCTGTGGGGTTCTTTAATAATATTTTGTACTACGGGAAACAGCATTACTCGTGCCTACATACTTTATCGATTTTGAATTAGAAAATTCTGCGTATTATTAAGGCTCCGTGGACCGGAGGCTAAAGTCCTCGTGTGTCATGCACGTAGAATTCTTTTTGCGTTAATACGAGAGCTCAATCCAATTTTGTAAACAGCCTGCTTACGCTTGTCAGTGGCAAGGGCATTAAGTGCTTCTTAAAAACACTACAGTTTGATTTCGCCTGTAGTTACTGATTCAAGCAAACTATCATCACATGAGCTGGAACTAAAAAAAAAAAAAAAAAAAAAAAGGACGTCAAGTTTACAAGCACCGTGAGTGCTGGGTTCCGAGAAGTTTATGACAACGATCCAATAAATTGTACTTACATGATATCACGTTATGCATACTACTGACATTCTGAAATACGCATGCCGCAATGTGCCCTAGGGGCGTAGATAGACATTCATAGTTGTAATATAGAATGCGTTTCTCTTTCTCTTACATTCCATAGCCTTTAGAAATCTACTACAATGCTTTCATACCGTACATAACACATGCCTTCACAGCTTAGCACACGGTGAGCCAACATATAAATTGGATAGTAAAGGTAGTATAAACATATCAATAAACACATCGCAAACACTTAACCACACACTGCTATAAATATTAGTTCAGCCAGACTAATAAAATTATAGCGGTGGAAGCAGATGAAAAAGCGACTGCGAAAAAGGGAAAACTAGCACTCATAGAATGTCTGAGCGAAAATTGCGAAGCGAGTACAATTCTGATATAAGCTTAAGTTCGTTTTATATTTGTATTCAAATATTCACGTAGTCTGTTTTGTGTTTGCCATTTAAACGTATATCTATGTAGTTATCCGCCTATTTAATTTACAATAGAGCAACGAGTGGATATTTATACAACTTGTTGCGCACTATAGTCAAGGGGAAACCAAACAAACGAATGTTGAATGTATAAACTGTGAAACTTCGTGCACTATTCACAAGGTATTATGAAAGCTTAAATGGATTCATTCTGCAAATACGAAATTTAATTAAACGTACTATGTTTGAGAAATCGGATTATTAAATGAACGCCAGCACATTTCTTGTGGAAATATCCAATTATGAGATACAATACTCATCACGCTGTTCCCAGCGAATGCGTTTTACCTTTCTATCTCCGAAGGATACGCATTTCTTTAAAAATAAAAATTAACAGAGTATGCGAATAGGTGTAACGTAATCATACTTTCTCTTTATACATATTACGCGGATAGGGTGTATGAAGTCACTCAAAGTTTGTGTCTCATAAAAATCATGAAACGCTGAAGCTTGGTAATAGACCCATAATACGTGGGAACTGTTGAAACCTACCTAAATTCTGCTCATTTTTATGTTGAGAACTGCTTAAAGAGCTCCACTTGAATGTTTATGTAGGCGACCGCTATCTATACATGTGCACATTTCGTAGACTCACGCTTCATTAACTTAAGTTTTATGCTTTCTCCGCGTTTATACTATATGGACTACACATAAATTGAAAATGGGTACTGAAACGCAGTTGAGGTTAGTTTGGTTACATACCTAGTTCCTAAAAAATTATTAATGCTCTGGGACCTGAACGAACGATCAATTGTACGAAAACCTACCAAAAAAGCATTTTGCAATTTATAGTACTTAAAGGCGAGCTTAGATATATCTACAGTTGCCATTCCGTGCCTGGTGTAAACATATTTTTCATAGCGAACTATGGCCACAGAAGAATACACGCATATATAATAAAAATATATGAGACAAGATCATGAATAATGTATGGATTACTCTACAAGATGCCCTGACTTGTGCATAAGGGGTAACTTTGTAACCAACATGTAACGGGGAAAATATGTTTTCTAGTGAAATCCTGAAAAGTTGTCCTGGACAAAAGAGACCACAGGATTACCCACCCCGACAATTTTTTATGGGAACTTGGAATTTCGTGTTTATCCAGTTCATTTTTTCTCTTTAAGGGATACCAAACATCCACTTTCGAACAGGAACTGTGAACTATTAACCATACAAGCTCAATTTATTCAAGCAAAGCGTAAGACGATTGACAAGACTTAACTCGTCAAATCCCTAGTCCCTGTTACAGGAAAACCTCAAACGTGGCTGTTTCTGTTTCGACTTTTCCTGAATTCATAACATTTTCTGAAAATAAGCTTTCTCGTTACTCTAACTCTAGCTCTAAAGGTTCCAACATTATCTGATTGAACATTGTAGAGTAAAAGAGAAAAATCTCAGCAGTTTTCCCTACGTTCATCATTAAAAAATACCCAGGCTCAAGACAGCTTGGATTAATCAAGAGAATGCGTCTGCACAAGGAAACAATTTAAAAAATCATAGAGATTTGTGCAAGCACAAATGATGAATGAACGAATCTTGTACGCAAATCTGACTTATTTTGTTGGTATCCTTCAAAAATACAAATTAAGAAATGAAGTTTTTCAGAAGATGCTCCTGCTCCGAAACCTTGTGTCATGTGTTCTTTTTCAGCTTTGAATTACTTTCAATTCTAACAACACAGGAAATTTTTTATTCTGTAGTGAACACTGTAGTATTTAAAAAATTTTGCTCCTAATAGTAAAAATGGACTTTTTTTGTCAGATGTAGGCCTCAATATGCCAAGTTGAAGTTAGGCTCTGTTAAGTTTTATGATGATGCAGGAAAAAATGTGGTGTGGGAAAGTGAATTGGTTGCACAGGTTAAATTAAAATGTAGAAAAAATTCACTTAGGTTTTTATTGCGGACAAGGTTTAAAGATGCTTTCATATACTTTTTCGCTAAATAATTAGAATGAAAAACAGTAGGAAACTAGAGACTGCTGCTGTAATTGTCGCAGGAAGAAGGTAAATAAACTTACTGGTTCGGTGGTGCAAGAAACTAACTACAAAAGGTAATTTGATTAAGTGGCCGGGCATACATACTCGTTGCTGAATGGAGCTAGTAAAATACACTTTCGTGCTATTGAGGACCATGTAGGATATTCAATTACAAATGTGCACGGGCACACGCGCAATTACCCGTTATTTTAATTTTTTTCTCGCTTAATTAAATAAACAGTTTCCTCCTAAGATAGCCTCATTAAATGCATTTTTGTATTCGGCAACTTATTTAATTAATTTTCTGAGCGCATTTCCCATTAAATCAGTGGAAAACCCTGAAAGCATCAGACCCAGTCATTCTTTTCCTCACTCTTGTCTGCTGATCTTTCACTTCGGCCGGTTAAAACTCATAGTGGTGGTGTGATGCGAAGCATGTTTGTTTCATCATAATCTCTCTGGAAAAAATACCCGGTGCTATTAGCTTTTGCCTGTTATTCTGTTGGACCCAGATAAAGCTTTACTTTCGTTGCCCCCGATAGTTGTAACGAAACACACTGCTTTCTGCACCTGGCATGGCTGCAGTTTACTTATGTAATTGAAAAACGAGTAAAATATCACAGAGTATATCGTAAAACCTGATGATACAGCGTGTGGTGTGCATTTCATGACGAAAATGCAACACTCACTAGCTCCCGTACGTAATCATAATAATACTATTATTCAAAGATCTAACCAGAAACTTATACATAGAATGTCTCAAATTCCAACACAGACTACTACTACCATGCAGCAATGGAGTACCTTCTTTTGCTACTTAGCTAGCCATTCTGCAGAGCTGGTTTGAAATGAAACAGCTATATACTGCAAGAATTCATTCATCATCACAATAATTCATCATTTAATAGAGCACACAAACATGATATGAATAAAAAGAAAATGACTCAACAACTTATAGAATTCCGAGCCACATTTTCCTTCTATGAAAGTTGATAGGGTTCATAATATGTCATATTAGCATAATTTTTTACCATATAGCTATCATATTTAAAGCAACTTTAAAACTTTGAGCAACAGATGTACTCGTACTCTTGCCTACGTATTTTTCGAAAGAATGCTCAAGTTATGTAGTTAAGTATATCCTTTTTTTTTAATAGAAGAAGTTTTCCCTATTTTTTTTTTAACATAACATTTTTAAGTAGATTGTATACATTTCAGACTGTATCATTTCCCATCGCCCCTGAAAGATATCTAAACCCATCCATTTTTTCGTCCTTTTAGCCTCACAAAGGAATTCCATTGTGTGTTGTGTGATGATGGTACGGAGAAAACGTGCGTGGTAGACCGTATAGAATGCAAGCAGAAAGCTAACTTTTTTAAGCAGCAACAGCAAAAAAAGTTAGCTGTTATACTGTTTCTTTCTTTCCACTGTTCTTCTTTGACTTTTTTTTACATTTATTGAAAATTCAACGACACTTTCTGTCAAAAAATGTTGAGCATGGTTCAGAGCTTTCTTGGTGAAAGTAAAGTGCAATCTATGGCTGCATAAAGAACAGTCTTTACACCCGTGTTCCCTTTCTGTAAGTTTACTCTCAAGTGGTATCGGAAGAAACTTACAACATCAGAATGTGTTGCAAGAAGTATGTGTAGTAGGAAGCTATTATTCGACTTCAATCCCAGCTAAACGCGAAATCAAATTGGATTTTCTTTTTGCTCGAGCTTTGAAAGATAAATTTAGTGCATTCGTACACAACGGGACTTGCTGCAGATTATCGGCAAAGCTATCGTACCCAACATAACTAGTTGTTCCTCGTTTGATTTGATGATTTTGAATTTCTGCATTTACTGCCAAATATCTTGCGGACAGTTGTGCCAAAAATCAGCATTTCCATGACCGGTCACGTGCCTCCGCTTATTTTACAAACAATAAAGGCTTGATGGCTTAGCTGGTTGGACCAAAACTATGCATACAACGTCAGCACTTAAGTATTTAGATCATGGCCTCTTTAGAATAATGGTACATCACGCGGAAAAGTGAAATAGACATTGTTGAACCATTGTTGTCTAAGTAAAACGGAAATTAAAAACAATTCTGCGATTTGCTTTGTTTCTTATATTATTCGTAATACACCCCTGCACTGGAGAAACCACCAACATAATAGGTTATATTGGAAGCAGATGTGAGCATGCGGCAGGTGGTTAAAAGAAACTAACTGGTATAACCAATTTGTGAAACAAAGCTCTTCGGGGTGACCTAAATCTAAATTATTTGTCTTGAGATCCTTCGAATCTATACTAACTATGGTAGAAAGCTTTTTTGATAAGAAAACGTGCTAAAGCCATTTCGGTTAAGTGAACGATGCTACCCTTCAACTTGAACGAGTTCTTTTTGTTCGTATTTTGTCCAATTTTAACAATTTTGCTACACACTATGGTTTACCATTTTTGTGCAATTGAAAAGGCTTCGGTTATCAAACAAGTCAAAGTGAACGCCGGTATGAAAGTGAAAGTAAGAAAAACTGGTATTCCGTGACAAAAGTACTGCACATTTTACGCGACTTCACACTTAATGGAAAGAATATTATATTCTCATTCAATCAGAAAAGTAGAAAGTTCTACCTCTTTTGTGCGGTAGCTCTATTTGTGATTGGAGTACAACGATATGGGAAAAGGAAGTCCACAAGTTTTAATAATTTCACGCTCACGACAATAACGATGTCTGTCCTAATTAAAATTGCAATTGGAGCAAGTTGGATGGTTTTCACGAACACTTCATGGAGTTATTTGGTTGATTGCAGAATGCCCCGACGTAGTCATGTGTGCTACACTTAGTTTGTATTGAGCAGTCTGGTATTTTTATTCCTCGCAAATTCAAGGAAAACAATTGACGTAGTCAGGCGTTAGGAGCATTCTCATATTGAAGATGGCGTAATTTTTACAAGAATAGGCATATAAATCTATGTATGTTTTCTTTTGTTATTTGAAACTTCTGATAATAAAGTAGTAGTACCAGATTTGTGTAAAAAAGGATGTTTTAGCAGGTTGTCTAACATCGTTAGGTAACTTTAGAAGGAATATCTTTTCCACTTCGGCAAAACGATACAGTTTTGTATTGTAAATGAAATGTGAAACCGAGTAGCATTTAGTTCTCTGGAGCTCTTTCTTCAAGAAACTTCGAGTACGAAGAGATCAGAAGCTATACTTTGTCGGACTTACTACATAATTCCAAATTTTTTATTTCACTCGTACACATCATATTTTTTATGCTAAAAGGACATTGATACCATAAATTGACATTATTATTAGTTATGTAATTCTTTTGAAATCACACATGCATTTAGCGATTTCTATACGTGGGTTAACATACACAATACGAAGAATACTCTTGATAAAAGTTATTTTTTAGCAAAAGGTTTGATAATAGTTTACTTATAAAACACCAAAAATATGCTCATTAGGTGCATGGCTTCAAAAAACTTTTGACAAATAGATTCTAATAATAACCCCTCGGCTATCTTGGGTGGCCAAGCTCCATTACCATCATTATGATAGTATTAACATTCCTGGAATTATGACCTTTGATGAGCTTGTGGCTTGTTAACGATGACAGATTTGATCTCGAAGGTATATAAACCATAAACCCACAAAATATACGAGAACACGAGCGATACACTTAGAAGATCATCATTAAGGAAGAAGAGGATAGAATTTTCTCGATTCCGATTGACGTATTTTCAATTATTTCAGTTTTCTAGAGTGGTGTAGACTCTTGTATTTGCACAAGCTTGTTTTCGAACTCCGAAGGAATTGTGCATAGAGATGAAGTAGGAAATGGAGACGTAGCATTACACCAATCAGGTTATGAATGAATATCCGATTACAAACCTCTCCGCATCATGACGTGTCAACATGATAAAGTCTCCGACATATTCTCACAAATACACTTGCGATAAAAAGATGTGACTTCTGACACACAACCAAATGTCCTATTGTTAAGCAAGAGAAAAAGAGAAACGTGGGCGAAAATGGAGTAAGTGTACATAAACATAAACAGATAGAACCCTGGGAAAAATACCCATCAACACAAAAATTCTTATCAACAAATGTCATTGCGTCAGTACTATCCCACACAGCTCAGCATAATAATGTTGACAAGAATCAAATCAAACTATTTAGGGATTCCTTTTGACAAACTAAGCTTTCTTCTATCAAGTTCTAATACATTTTCCGCCTCAGACATCGATCATTCAAAAACGTAGCATTCTCCATCCTTTCCTTTTTTCGTTTTTACGATTGAATAGCATTACTTTCTTGTTGTCATTGGGTAAAACTGTATTAATAATCTATGAGATTGGAATTTATGCTTGAGATTGGTGCAAAAATGGAAGAAAAATATGCTGCACTACAAAGATACGTGGTTATTATGAATACGTCAAAGAAAAGTACTTTATCTATTTCTTCCAGAACGAAAGCAGAGTTAGCTTGCCAGAAAAGGAGTTCTGCGAAAATCGGATCAAAATGAGGACATAGCGGTAGCAGTTCAGTTTATGCTTCATCCACCTTTTTTCTTTTTATGTCTTTGTAGATGATAAAAGCATAATGCACAGATGCAGATACAAAGTTACAAAGTGTATCATATTTCGTGATTCTTTTTCAGAGGAACCTTGTCCACACAATATGAGTTTCATCTTTTACTAGCTAACTATTGTAATGAAAAAAAAGAGAATAGTATGAGTATTTAGTATGGGTCGTGGAGCGTAACGGTTTTTTTTTGCAAAGAATCCATGCAATGAGCTCAGATACAATTTTGAACAAAAACTGCAGCTTATAGAACACACAGCCTCCGTCTTTTTGTTACTGATAGGTTTCTAATTCAGTCATAATGAAAATTGGTAGCGCTCTATTTTCTAAAGTTATTACGAGAAGCCTGTCACGTAAGGAATACACACTCAAAGTAATAAAGTTAGTTTATGGTGTCAGCTTGTCAACACCTTAAAATCGAACAGAACGGAATGTCGTATCGTTTCAAAATAGGCAGATGTGAGGGAGAATACTCATAGGCTGAAACCATTCTGAGCTGAGATTTGCTTTCGCAGCATACAATACAGCGTGAAAATTTGCAATGTGAGAGATGTTAAACCAGTTTCATCAGCAAACTAGATACATTGTTTTGAGGCTGTAAAATTTTAACAACTTCATAAATAAATTTATAAGCGAATCAAATCATTGAATTTCTGCTATGATAGCGCACAACTTGTTTTTCATTATAGTCTGAGCTCATTGTCATTCATGAAAATCGCAAGTAATACGTTTGTGCTTTCATTAGTATGCATAGTTTTATTTTATTCACCTATGGCTTCCTCAGATACAATATTACCGCGTAGAGGTAAAAACCTTGTACTACATTTGGAAACGAATGTTGTATGATTATCCAATTGAGACAGACCCTACTGGTACTACTATTTCACGTAGAAATGACTATACTCATCAAATGATACTTTTAGGTCATCCAATTTATGACTGTTGGCTGGAATCGTCCATTAAATCATTATACCCATCATATACTACATTGCACTTACTCTGCTATATCAAGTTCTTAGTCTACTCCCACATCAGCAGTGACAAGTAGAACAATAACAAACCATTACAAGTATTAACGACAAGCAAAACACCAATGATGTTCATAGAGAACAGACTTAAATTTTTAACGAATCATGAAACATGCAAATATGACATGCAAAATATGGAAAACTTCATTATCAGGTGATATATATTGCACAGTATGCATTGCCAGTGCCAGGCAAGAGTAAGAATTGATTGTTCCGTTTTAATTATTCACAAATTATAGTACCATGGCAGAAACCTGACATGAATTGCCGGGCTATGTGCGGCTGCACTTTACGCTAGACAAGTTTTATGACGACCGCAAACTCATCTATTTGACTATCAGACTAGTTTTAATTACCAGGCCACATGGGATGTAGCCTGTAATAACTATCATGTCACTGCATATTCTGTGGGGTATGAAATATGACGATGACAGCCCAACAAAGACGTATTATTTCATATGCAACCAGCTACCACTGCCATTTAATGGAGAAAGCATCATGCATGACCAACAGCTACGATACATTTTGAAAAGCTTCAACGGAATGGAGGTGATCTTATTCTTACCTCTCATGTAGATGTACGCTGTACCTTTCATATTCGGCTGGTTGAGAACAATAAGGTTGAGAATGTTCCCGATGATACCCAGTCCACAAATTGTTGGCCATAGAATCCCGTAAGTAAAGTATTTGACATCTTCAATGGTAAGTTCATTACTAATATTACGACTAGAACGTTTTTCACCGGGAGCATTACGTGCTTCTCCATCAATGATCGTAATTATTGGACTGTATTCAGTGCCATAAATTAAGTCACTTTCGTTATCCCCGGCAAGCCCAGTTTCATCGAAAATAGGTCCGCCACCACTACTCAACCCTACAATTCTAGAATCGCTGTTCACACTGCTAGGAGTTACTGGAACACCCACACCTCGGGATGAGGGCGTTGTAGTTCCATGATTACTGCTACCTTTGTAATACAAGCTCCCGCTAGTGTTTAGTTTTGAACAAAGTGGAATCGACGAAATTATATAGTCTTGTCCACTGTCGAAAGTGGTGCTTGTTCCAATAATGATAGGTGTACTTGTTGTTGTCATATTTTTCACATTCGTCCAATGTGACGGACCTCCACCTCCAACCCCACTGCTGAGCCCGGCAGCTAGAACCACTGCTGTGGCCGTAGTTGCAATACTTCCTGTCATATTCACCATTATTTTTTTATCTTTTCCTTAGTATTATTCGTAATATTATTTGGTCGTGTATTGACCTAGCATAAAGAGAAAGAATTGGTTTTCTGTGGTGTGAACGTGGTGCTCTTTGTTCCATGAGCACTACCAGACAAATATAATAATATTGTACTCGTGGGAGTCAAGCCGGGTCTTTTCCAGTCTACAAAACCGCCACTAGTCTACTTTCTCCCAAGTTTTTGACATTTTTAATACAAGATTATTTTTCGTTTGTTTCGCAATTTTCACCACCACTCATAAACGCGTCCGTACAGAGGAGGAGAGTTTATGTTTATGTTTATTGTAGGCGAGGGTCAATGGCCAATAAGTGCACTACTATTTCCCCGGTATTATCTAGTTTTTTGAGGAAAGGGAGTGTACGTGTACACTTAAGCCTGATTTTATTAATGGCTAAATATTAGCGTGTTCACACAGGGAAAAAATGTTCACCACTTTGTTCAGACATAGAACTACAATGGCTTGGAAAAATCCCGATCAAACACGTGTTGTCGTTATTCACTCTCTCACAAAATAATAAAGTCATTCAGTCTAATAAAACCTCAACTGTTGTGTGCATGATGTTATACCATGGTGGTGTCGTTTCTTGGAGGAATGCGATAATGATGATGGGCTGCCATTTTCGCGTTCTTAATGGTTCATCAATTGTGCTTCAAATTTCCGTACAGAAAACCAATCCAATTGTCAAAATCTTTTTATGTCGTGCTACGTAAAGTTTTCTAAGAGAGACCCGACATAAGATTTTTCCTTCGCGAATGTTCGTTTCTGTTGAAGGAAACGTCTTGAGTGCTGTCTGAGCCGATGAGACAAACCATTAGCTATTTCATTTTTCTCTTCCAGTTTGAAGAAGTTGATTGGATGAAAGGCCAGGGATCATTAACTCTCTGTTAAGTAGGTGGTTTGTTTGGAAGTATGGTCTTCTGTCGTATTGTTATCCCACCGACATGCTCACGTTTCGGGAAAGTAGTAGTTTCTCGTGAGTCACAGCTTCTGTAAACAATAAAAATAAAAAATATAGACAAAATCAAAGGAAGTACTGATAGACAGTAAGAGAAAACCTGCTGCGGACAGAAGCATTTCAACCATTCAACCTATATAATTATCATTAAACTGGAACGTGAATCTTGAGTTGAATCATCTTTCGTGGATTTGTAAATGCGGCGAAACTTCACTTGTGGATGGTCATTGGTGAAAGTTCCATGGCTAACATTTTTATGCTTTTTGAAAAAACGTCAAAAGCATTCCTTGTGCTTACGATGTTAATGTGTACGGATATTATTCACATTCCCGAGCAATATTACACAATGCGGTATTCGCCGTTGGGCTTTCAACAGAAGCGGTGCGATTAGCTTTCGATTGAATGCTTTCAAAATATGCACCCTGGACAATAATCCTGGTCAGCGAAATTCAGCAAACCGATAGACCTCAGAATATTTCCGCAGCCACCTTGCTTGAATTGTAAATAAATTCTTATATCTTTGCAAACCGTTTCACGGGAGAAATCTAGGGTAATCATTTCCTTTCCTTCGGTTACCAACAGTTTGTGTTCATATCAAACCTGAAAGAGATTTCCTTAAAAGTTGTTTCCGGTTCAATTTTCGCTCCCTATTTCCCGTAAAGACTAGTAGTTTATTCAAGCCGTCAAGGGAGCGCCCGAATGGAATGTATTAAGGGAGGCTATTCATTTTTAACTTGTTCTTTTACAATATAGATCAAATAATATTTTCAAATTGTGTTAGGGATACCAAGTACCTACACACACGTCGTGATTCCATTACACGATCCCGAGAAAATGGAATATCATAGTGAAGGTGTTTTTTTTAGAGGAATATTGATGGAATTTTGTTACGTTTCATGGTGAGCTGGGTGGGAGGCTGGCTACCTTTGACATAAAATGTTTTGTAGCTCACTCCATCTTTTCCGGGAATCAGGTTTTGTGATTCCATACCCATAACTATGTATCTATTTTACTCCTGCACTGCTCCATCACGATTCTTCATTTTCTTTCTTGCCTCCAGCTAACATGGTGCTCGATTGACGTGCATTGTGAAAATGTCAGGAGTTTGTTCAGAAGAAATTGTACTAAATGGAGAAAAACGAGTAAACAACCAAAGCTTTGCTGCTCACGGTTGGAATGTTTTCCGGATTGCGAATACATTTTATTACACTTTTACTAATATATTTTTACATATTTGCTGAAAACTGGAGCCGAGAATTCGGATGGGTAAGAATGGATAGAATACAAGTCCATTTGCTACACATCAAGGGAGTCATGAACGCGAGCTAATGTTGCGGAAACTGAGAGATATTTCTTCGAGAACTCAAACCCTACTTGAAATACATCACTTTTTCTCATTTTCGGCTACTTTCTATTATGTGTAGGATCATGACAAAAGACTCAGATTATGATGTTTATTTTTGCACATTTATTTTAAGAAAAAAAACTGCATAAAATTAAAAGTAGACGCCATTCCGTGCCAGGCGCCTATTTTCACTTGAGCAATCCAATTTTTCATAATGAATGGCTTGTTAGACAGCGTAACTTGTTATTATTTTCTCTTTATTAGAGAAAAGATTCCACTTTTGTTTGAAGAGTATTGATATTGCAGAATGGGATTTCCAGGTACACAGAAAATGCACAACAAACCAAATTGTTGTGAATAAACTGTTGTTCTGCATGTCACAATCATCCAGACACGGAAAGGACCAACACTTGGTATTTCTTTCCATGAACCAGAAAAATGAAGTGATGCCATGCGATCGCATGCAGAGCGGTGCAGGAAGACAAACATGTCCTATTTCCACTTTCTGATTGTGACATTACGTCCATTACCATTTGACATGCAATGATGCAAGACAAACTCATTTAAGTATGTAATGCTTCTAAGTTTCTAACGAATAAAACTGAAAAGTAAACATACTGCGTTAATGACCATCCTTCCGTTTGTTGATTATCGTTTCCTTTCCAGTTGATGAGAAGTTTATGCATAACGGCAACTTAATATTAAATTATCTATCGTGTAAAGCGAACTGCTTTTACAACCCTTGCCAATTGCAAGTCAGAATTAAATCTATCACAGTTATAAATGGCCTATCTTAGTTAGGACCGAATTTCATTGGAAAAATCACTTTGATGGGGCTTTTGACAGAATAGCGATACATTATCCAAACCGAGTATAAAATATCCGCCTTGCAGCGTAATTTTTAAGCATGACGAAGCATTTCCTCATGTGCTAGAGTGAAATATGAGCTTTAACGTGATACGGCCCGCCATAAAAGCGATATTATTCTAAATGGGCTTTCCCAAGAAAATGGGTTTGAGTTTAGACGGAAACTGCCTGTAAAGTACCGCTAACTTATACCTCCTCTTCATCATCGTCTGTAATAGATAATATGATATACATTTATGTCTGTTCTTGACGAACATCAAAACAAAATATTGCTGTGTTTTGATCACCCACCTGCCTAAACATGTCTCTGGGATAAGTGGTACGTCAAGAGGAGAGGGAGGAAACCTAGTTCCACTTGGGAAAGTCTCGGCTATTCCAAAAAAGACGTTTTCAGGATAGTCAAAATACTTATAAGTTTCGGGATCAAAGCAAGGGCTTTTGAATGACTTCTGCTTTTCAACCCATTAGCAACATTCTGTTCCTCAATATTGTAAACAACAACGCTCATAAAAAGAAAGCGATCCCTGAAGCTAATGAAACGATCTTTTAAAAAATTGTGTTCAAAGTCATAAATATTTTTATAGAGGTGAACATTGATGCGATCGCTATACTTTCAGGTTTATGTTGAAATTGAAAAAGTTATTTCAAAAATTGTTTTATCGCTTGCAGACTATTTGTATTGTTCTTTAATGGCAACGGTGACATGAGTTGCCGACGACTGAGAATTAAATTCAAAGCCAAGGGGGGCTACGGAAAGGTATAAGTATTAAATTGACGTTTGCAATTTGTCATAGAGGAAAGTCCTTTTGTGAAGCATTCTACTCCATTTCGTAATGTTTCGGAAGTTTATGATTTATTGAAGATCTCTATTTTTCCAGTGTATAAGGTATCACTCCATCAATGAATTTTGTTAAGTGACGAGAAAATCTAGAATGAAAGACAAATGCTCTAACCAGCAGGTTCTCGACAGCTAGTCCCTACTTATATTATTTTGCGTTGTATTGCTCGCTTCAACAGCACTGTTGTTGAATGATAATCTTGTTTGGAGACAAGGAAAAGTTTGATATTTACTTGCTTACAAAAACGTTTCATCCATTTTTACTGTTTCCACTGCAGTTGACTGAACAATTTTAACATGAAATTCAAATGAGCAGAAAAAAATCACATTTAGAATGTAAACTTCTCTCTATGCTCTCTCATATATTATTTACGATTTGAATTTTCTACCTTTTCTGGAACATCATGCGACCTAAATTCCCATGTTGAAAACAAACAATAACTTCTAGCCCTTTTAGCATAGCTACAAGGTATAAAATCCTAAAACTATACGAAAATCTCTGTACTACAAAACCAGGGCACCTTATTTCCTGTTTTACACGTTTTGAATGACACATTTCCTTTAACTGTCTGTCATACAAAAACTCGTCTTATAACAACAGATTCGTTCAAAATATTTATCTGATTCTATGCTTGAAGCGTATTTTGTTCATGGGGACTGATAAAGTCTGAAAAACTTTGTCCGAGAACATTTTTCCATTTGAATTCGAAATAAACTGACACATTCTTTTCACGTTGTGTTCTTGCTCATTTTGAGAAAATAGTTTAAAAATACACGATTCCCTCTGGAGTCCGAATAGTACAACAGTGGGACATAAAGATGGTAAAATTCCGTCCATTTGCAATAATATTCAAGTCTATTCTATGCGTCCATTTGCAATAATATTCAAGTCTTACCATGCGTCCATTTGTTCAAAGCATACTATTTAAAAAGTTTGTTTTCTTGATGCAATAAAATTTAAAACATGCACTGGGCTGTAAGCATTCATAAACTCTTTTTAATTCGTCATTTAAAAGTTACTGGGCGAGTATACGTATACCACCGGTACATTGCCCCAAAAGCAATCCGCGCAACTAGGTTGACCCTACTTACTTAGTCCACAGGCAACATGAGCCTTCTCCTGAGGAATTGTTTGGAGTTGTGTGAAATATAAGTGTAAATGGGAAAGGTCTTGTATAATCGTACATTCTGCAGTTATTTTGCATATCATACTCAATTTTTGAATTCAGATCATGAAATTCATGCACATAATACAGTGAAACATGCATCATACACTAGGCATGTTACGCAAAGGTTCAGAGGCTAGAAAACCCCGTTGAATGGAAAAATTATTGCATACTTTCTTCCACTCACATTACCACTGTGTGCATGATATTGTACGGAAAAATTTTCTAACAGAGAATTTTTTATTGTCCTACAAATATCTATACAAAACTACAAGTAAGTAACACAAAGCCTATTAAAAAATACAGAAAACACAACTGCTATAACGGAGATAGCAACCGTCACAGAAAACTGACGAACTGAAATTCGTGCAACTAGGTAGCTTGAATGCACACAAAGTCCAGTGGTTTCTTACTTTGTTTAGTAATCCTCAGAAATGTAAATATTCAAGTACACAGATAAGAAAAAGATGTTCAGTAAAAACGTATGTTCAACAACGAACAGAAAGCCCAACATTGCAAATAGGAGAAAGAAAATCTCAAAATAAACTCTTATCCTCTCTTTCCCTGCAACAAAATGGGTCATCAAGTTAGATATGCATTTTAATGCACCTTTCATACTTTTCCTTTCGAGTCTTTCATTTTGCTCCTTTTAAGCAAGTACCATTTTAGGTCTTTATGTCTATTTTGATAAGTTTTAGCCTGTCAGTTGACCACTTTTCTTCAAATGCTTTGCATTCATAATTCTGTCCGCTTTACTGTGTAGAGATATGGCAAGTTTCAAGTTTCATGGCAAGATACTAGAAAAACCTCTAACATCTACTCTTCCTTAAAATAAAAATGAGACCTGCGGAATATATAAAATGCGTTGTCCGTCAATCTGTTTTGCTGGGAACTATAGTCTCTGTAAGACTGAAAAAAGTATCTTCTAGTCCTTGTACGAGTATAACAGCTCTTGATTATGATTGCGGTTCTTTCTGTGGACTATATCCGTAGTTTCTTTTTGCCGAAGGATTTTCTCTTTTTACAATTCAGATACAACTCATTACAAACTTTCCCAGCTTTGCAGTTTGCTCTAACATAAAGCTCTCGGAGAGCAGAGAAAAAATTAGAAAACTAGCGGCCCAATTTTCTTTGTATTTTGTTGTTTGACTGGACTCATAAAACGTAAACCGGAACTTTATAAAAGTGACGTACTAAAGACAGGGTCCTATGATACCATTTGTGGGCAACAAAGAAATGATTTTTCTGGGAAGATACACGTAAACTAATTATAGGAATGGTTTACTTTTTAGTATTTGCATTCACAGAGTAGTAGACAAACAGTAAACTGTAAATGAATGTTTTTATATGTTTGTTTTTCTCATAGCTTCGTTTTTTGTTAGATACAGAGCTACATTTCATGGTATTCAGACGTTATTTAGTCTCTAAACCAAGTAATTTCATGAATAAACACACAAAACCATCCATGTAGTTGGAATAACAAACATCATTGTATAAGCTAATGAAGAGGACACGAGAAAATGTTAGAATTGAATTTTTACCAGCTTTTTGGATGGATGGATTCTTATTACTTGCGTTCCGTTTTGAAGATTACTATTAGAAAAATTTGTTTTGCTCAAACCTTGGAATATGTTTGCAACGTAAAATAATGGAATTTTTTTAGATGAACTCAAATTATTCTTGAGGAATAGTAGTAAAAATAGAACAATTTCATAGAGACTGTATTCCCGAATATTGTGCTTTCTGTTCCCGAAATATATTATGTTTTGTTACAGATATCCCTTCGGATGTCTGTGATTAGATTATGTAACAAGCAAAAAATACACGGATAAAGATTTTTATGCTATGTTAAAGCTTATGCGCTAATCCCTTTCAATTTAATTTTACGATATTTTTAGACATGCAATACTTTTGCCAAATGTATGGGTTGAGCATTAAACAGTTATTTATCAAAAGGAAAAGTATTCGCAATATTCCCTCAAGTACCTTCAACGAAGCTCAGTAAATCCTTGGATGAATTGAACAGAAATTAGGTCGAGATTAAATTTTAAGCCCAGTGTAATAGAATGAGGGAGATGTAAAAATTCTGGATTCCCGCTCATTTAACGCACGAACTCAGAGTTAAAGTTAACTTCGTTAATTACATAAGGGTGTGCCTTAATCGGAGATGTATGTGAGTCTGGTAATTATCACAAAGGCATTTTCATTAAGCGTAGAAAATGTGTGTTTGCTTCTTTCAAGTATTAACGAGCAATGATATCTTGTATACAAATGGTTTGTTAAATTCTCAATCCCCCGAAGTTTCCTAATTTTGTTTCATACGCCCACTTCTATTATGTAGTTTAAAATGGCTCGTGTGTGAATAATAATTGCAATAGCTGGAAATAAAAAATACTCACCCTCTTATGCCCCGAATTTATTTCCCGGAAAAATATACAACTCAGCAAATGAGAGTTCTCCTTTGCAAAACTTCAATTCATTTAAACTTTCGAGCAGAAATAGAATCGTTGCGTAACATTTATTATCATCACAGTAATTGCTCTAGTTCCTTGAAACTCCGAACCATTCGTTGCCTCATTTCTCGCGACTGTCTTTTCTGCCATTTTACAGTCACTTACAGTTCGCGCCGAAGTCGCAATAAATACGCCCCTATCAAACAGAGTGAAAGTTTACCGTAGGCATCCATCATGATGCATAATCTAATTGCTTTAATAACAAAGGCCACCCAATGCTGCTAATTTCGTATCAGTGGACTCAATACATGTTATTTACCTGTGCCAGAATCCGCTTTGAAAACTTTAATGATTTTCTTTGATGATTTCTTTGCTTCGAAAGATGATATCATTGAGAAGTCGGTGTTGCGTGAAGTGCAACTAACTGACAAGCAGATAAATCTGATAAAACCAAGCAAACGAGGAAAGAAATCATAAGTATACTTAAAATGAAAATATTGGAAGTTCATTTTCCAAGTCCCGAAAACAACATCAAACGCAAAGTAATTAAGTTCAAGAGTTTAATTTAGTACAAGAGAGAGAAAAGGACCAATGTTAATACTGCTCCCAGTTTTATACAACACGAAACTTAATTTTCACAAAAAGGCTGCTCATCCAACTCATTTTGAAAACTTTTTTGATAAAATCTCCCATCTATGACAGTAGATACCTACAAATACAAAGCAGGACAGATACTCATAAACATAAAAAACTTAGCTTGTTCTGATACATTTGTCATTTTCACAAGTTCTAACATTCTCCCAAGTTATTAGTACTTCAAAGTTTTTTGTCAGTGTTGTAATCTAAAATCACAGTGGGTTAGCTGTGTAGAACCGAGGAACCTCCCACGTTCCCAATTTTTAAATTTAACAAAAGATATAAACACGCCTTTCCCTAATGGCAGGGCCTTTCTCATTATTGAAACTTTGTAGAAAATACAGATCACCTAAGACTGCCAATTCTCGTATGAGTGATAATTTAACTCCCAACTGTAATCTGGCTGCAAAAGAATTTTACACTGCAAAATAAACTCTGTAGTTCATGAATACTCGTCGATATCACTTATTTTCAAAACAAAAAGAATGTAAAGCCGCAAAATCATAATTTCCTTTTGTCCGGAGATTCCAAGAACCTTATTTTGTAGCACATAGTAATTTGCTAGGCAGTATGATGATGAGGAAATTTTGTAGGGAGTGCGTGGAATGCATAAGTAATACAAAACTCCGCAGTCACTCTGCTTTTTTACCCTTAGTTCCACACGAAAGTCCATATATTTAATTAAGTCAAACCGACTCATCTTCTATTTTCACTATTCGTTGCCTAATAAAACGAGAATGGTTTTGGAAAACTGCACAGGAATAAACTTTCCATGCTCCTCGTTTATTGCGTTGAATCCCTTTTTACGAACCGATCCAGTATTTCCGTACAAAAGTCTAACAAGACAAGAAGAATCACTACAAAACACTACAATCTTACAATGGATACAATCCCAAAATATAAGAATGCACAAGTTTCTCCGATTCTACAAATTTCTCGACATGTTAGACCTCTTTCTTTGCTAGTTGGGTTACCTTTCCTCTCGCTTTTCCCTTTGAGCTGAGTTTTCTCAACTTGGTTTGGAGTTGTATAATTCACTCCTTCCTGGAGAAAATCAACTTGTCAGAAAGATATATAATGCGTTCGTTGAGAAACCCCGCATGGATGCGAACGTGTAGCCATCTTGTAAGTTTCCAAAATCGGTTGTATTTTGCACTAGTCGACAGCGGCACACCTTTACAGCTAAATAGCGGTGCCTTTTTATGTTCCTGTTGAGCTTCCGCAGACAATGAGCACCTTAACGGAGGAGCAGTAGCAGTTCCAAAATAACCCTAAGTAATGTCCTAGTCCTAGTTCAGTTCATCCTAACAGATTGTTCTGGCAAAACTGTTTATCATTTGCAAGAAACTAGTTCAAAAAGTCAAAGCTGCCAAGAACTAGAAATCGCAGTGAAAGTCAATAACCAAACATGGTAGTTGTTAGTATGAGTATGCTAGTAGACACAACATTGAACAAGAATGAATGTGCTTAAAAACTTTTTCTTGTTTTCCTGTGTGTCCTACTAGTTTATTGAAACTTATCTACGTCGAACTAACTATAATTGTACACTATTCTTAGAATTTCGGATAAGTAGTTGCTATTTAAAGATATCAGGAGTCATTAGGCAATTGGTAGCACTTACGAAATTCCATAAAACGACAAAATCGTTTAATCCTAAACTTTCTTTCAGCTTCAAAAGATAATGAAAGAAAATTACATAGTAGCTTGTGAACTTGTACAAACAAACTCCGTTTTCGTCATTCCTTGATCCAGTGTACCATTTTTCTTTGAACCAAAGGTTGAAGGATATTTAACTATCTTTCATTAGAGAAAAACTCGTTAAGGAATACAAAACTGGTAAAACTTTTCCAACACTTCAAGACTTAATGATTTTAATCGCGAATCCGCTGAAATTCTAAAGGGAGGATCATCATCATTGAATACTCTCTATGGTATTCAAAGTGGAACACTTGATGTATTTCCTCAAAATCCACACCATACTGACTGTACTGGTCAGAGAAGGCAGGTTAGGTATAATATTGAACAGTAAAAATATTGCACCAGAACTATGTTTTTCTTTCGTTTAATCTTTGTTTTCGACCTTCATGTATATTTTCTATACTAGGGATTTTTTTTCACGCAAAAAAAAGATATACGCGATCTTTTGTGAAATGTTCAGCGCAATCTGCGTACGCGAAAAGTAGACCATTTTCGCAAGAGAAAACGGTAAAGTGATTGTTGAGACATTGAAAATTGAAGGAGTTGTTTTGAGCAAGGAAAAAAAAAGTTTTCCGTGTAAGTATGCCTAAGCATGTATGATATATGAATGCCACCTTGAAACACAAAGAATAAATCCGAAGTTTAGGTGGTAGTAGAGTTGAATCCTCGATTCTCCTGTTCGTTCTGCAATAAAATATCTGCAAAATATGATTCGAGTAAGGCTACTCACTTTTTTTCCTGGATAAAGTAGGCTTCGCAAACAGAAAAAAATTGTCTGTCCAGAGAAGGAAAAGAACTGCGGAGCAATCGTACATTATTCACATTTACCAACTGACTGCTACACACTATTCACCCTCCACTTGTTTTGAAAAGAAGTGCTGCGGTGGAGAAAAATACTTGGATATTCTTTACATGTAACTGGCAGCTAGGTCAACTGGAAACTAGGGATGTAACGAGTACCGAGTCGAGTACTCGAACTCGGCGAGTTGGGCCCTTTTTTAGATACTCGGCGAGCACCGAGTTTCGGCCTAAAACTCGGCCGAGTACCGAGTTTTAA
>VICI01000493.1:0-36892 GCA_019593645.1 Akabosia matsudoensis | reverse complement strand
TAAAAACTGTTGTTGGTTAGTTGTTTCTTTGTTTCTCCATACCTTCTCTGGCTTTGAGGTAGACCGTATTGGCAACAATATTCTCCAGTTCCATGAGTTCCAGTCTATTTGCGCGTTGATTTGGTGCGGTGGCAGGGGCACAGGTGACCCCATGCACTTATCTTTCAGGATTTGTTTTTTTTGGGTGTTGAAATAAAAATTGGAAATTTAACTTTGCTTTTGGAAAAACACAAAAAAAAAACAACCAAAAAACAAAAAAAATAACTTCTTTTTTTTTTGTCAACAAATTCTCTGCAATTCTTCTTCCTTTCTTCTATTCCAGCTTTTGAGAATTTGAGATTATAAAACCACAAGAGAGACAAACGTCGACATTTCCTGGAAAACAATAAAAATAAAATCCCTTGTTAGATGCATTCAAAACCCAAAACCATGGTGAGTTTTATTTCCACGTTGATTTTTACTTTTCCGCCCACGTTCCCTTCCGTCAAGTTTATTTTTTGACACTTGACACCCCACACAAGTATCCCACCCATCTGTGATGATAACAGGTGAAAACACTACACCAACAAGAAAATAACTGCAATTTTAGTTTGAAGCTAAACTCACCTTCTATTATCTTTCGTCACCACTTTAATATAACTTTCTTTCTTTATTTTAGATTTCCTACAATTTCCTCCGTAGATTTGGCCGTTTAGTTAGCAACTTTATTTAATGTATCTCTTGTTTCCTGGCCAGTCACAAGGACAATTTGTAGATGGACAAGAGCAGGTGACTGGTGAACAACTGGCATGACCACTCACTAATTTGTTCACTGACAAACTCGTCGCAACTCTTTGAATCACTTGAACTAGTTCCTCCACAACAACTCCTGACACCATCTTCTTTCGTCAACTTCCTCCAAAACAATCACTCCAGCAACACATCAACACCACCACCAAAATCACACTTGTTGACCACTCTGACTATTTGAATATTTCAGTTAGCTCCCTCCAACTCCACAACTCAAAACAGTAGAACAATCTCGTCGTCAGTCAGATTATTTAATTACAAAACTCAGCCGAGTCTTTTTTTTCTTCTTTTTTTTATTATTTTGTTTCTCAGCAGATGTATCCAACTTCGCCTTGTGTTTTTCTTGTTGTGTTTTTTTTTTCCTTTTTTACACGTCCGTCCTGCTCATGCACTTTACATCACTCCTCCTGCTGCATTTTTTTTTTCTCTCCTTCCCTCACCAAAAATAGTAGAAAAAACAAAATAAAATTAAAAGCATGGACAAGATAAGTGTTTTGCTCGCCTTCTTTTTATTTATTTTTATTTTTGTTATACTTTGTTCTCCAAGATCCTCATACTTTTCTTTTTTTTTCTCTAAAAAAAGCAACAAATTAATTTTCTTTGCTCGAATACTTCTTTTTTTTTTACATTGTTTTACAGCAAAAGACTTTTTGTTTAATTTTTTTTCTAATTAGTACAGGAAAAAACGAAAGAAAAATTGGATAACAGCGGGAAAAAAATAAACAAGAAAATAATTGTGAGACTCGAATTTTTTTTTTTTGCGAAAAAATCTTTTGATAGAATTTTTCGATAGAAAAAAGATGTTTGTTTGTTGAATACTATTTTTTTAAATCTTGCTGTGTGGAATGATGAGCAACCTGTCTTGTGACGGAGCAAAATAATGACTGTTCGATGTGTGGAGAAGAACAGCTCGTTTGGTTCGTTCTATGAGAAGAAAAAAAACATTAGAGGGATTTACTATTTTTTAAAATCTTGCTGTGTGGAATGATGAGCAACCTGTCTTGTGACGGAGCAAAATAATGACTGTTCGATGTGTGGAGAAGAACAGCTCGTTTGGTTCGTTCTATGAGAAGAAAAAAAAACATTAGAAGGATAGTGGCTGAGAGAACAAGTGGATAACATGGGTAGGATAGGACTTTAATGAGAAGAAGTTGAAAAAAAAAATTTTTCGACTGGGGGTGGTATGCACTGGTGAGAATTCCTTCACATGTGCTGGAATATGGAGAGAGAAAAAAAACGGGGAAAAAATAAACAAGTAGCGAGGAAATGAGAAGTAAAGTAAAGAAACGACGAATTGTTTATTTTTTGGTTTGAGCGGCGTGAATGGACGGACGGACGAACGGCAGTTGGCGATAAAGATTTAAAAAATAATAATACAGAGACGGAGGGAGTGTCTCTGAAAGCCTGTGAGAAAGTTTTATTTTTGTTACTTTTTTTACTTCGACGACAAGGAAAGGCGTTGGGAGTTGGGAAATGAATGATTTTGATTTTTTAAATACTACATACTATGATGAGAGGAATGTAAAGAAAAAGAAGGTTAATTGTAATTAAAGTAAGAATCAGGGTTGAGGGTGAAGTTTGTCAATTAGAATTTAAAATGTGATACTTTCAGAGCAATTAGTAATCGAGAGATAGGATTAGACGGTTGGATGACAAATCAGAGATTCTAATGGGCATTTTCAGTACAAGAAATTAATAGTTCTTAAGATTATTAGTTTAATTTGTAGTAATTAAAGATTGACCGTACAAAAGGCAATTG
This sequence comes from Akabosia matsudoensis, assembly GCA_019593645.1. Lineage (NCBI taxonomy): Eukaryota > Metazoa > Arthropoda > Collembola > Entomobryomorpha > Paronellidae > Akabosia > Akabosia matsudoensis. The sequence goes on along the minus strand of VICI01000493.1, from coordinate 34,344 downwards.
AGAAGGGATGAAAAACAATTAAAACGGAGGAGCCTGTTAGAGATCGCGATGAAAGTTTGTAAACGAATGTTGAGACAGCAGCGCCCTCTTCTAAAGATCTGCAGCAACTTGACTAATGCCTTTGTTCAGTTAAGAAGGATGCAAGAATGAAGGTAGACGGAGCAGTGACGCTTTTTTCCGTAATTTTTAACTGTAACAATCCGAATTTATCTTTATCTTTATGATTTCAGTCGCTGTAGTCCGATCGCCTTTTTAGGAGACCTGTCCAACTAAACCTCGTCAACTTAACAAGCCGTCGATGTGACCAACATTTCGAAGAAGAGTCAACTGATACGCTGTGCGAACGTCGAAAAGTGAGTTAATCAATTTTGTGAAATAATATTTTTTATAGCTTGTGAAATCAGATAAAACTTAAACTTCAAATACAGGGTTAAAAGATAGAATTAACGGTATTTATTCTTGTTTTTATTTTCTAATCAGACAAGAGCATTTGTCAACTTTGAACTGCTATCAACGGTAAGATTTCTCCGACTCTGCATTTAATTTTAAAAGATGCGAGGGGGTCCGCCCGTGTAGCCCCCAAGTTGACGATTCCGATTGGATTGCTGAGCTTGTTGGTGGCGAGGATGTAGCGGTAGGCGGAGAACGTTTGGAGGGAGGAGCCGAGCACTAGAAGACCGTCACTTTGGTCGACGATTTCTAAATACATGTCAAAACAATAAAACGCTCGTTGTATTCCTAAACCTTCTTCTTATTGGATAAAAATGAAGTTAGTAGGAAATTTAATACTATAAAAAATAAATTCGTCAAATTAATTGACGAAAGCCATCCATTTTGATGTTCTAAAAATCTTACCGAAAATCTTTTCAATATTTCTCCGACTCTGCATTTAATTTTAAAAGATGCGAGCGGGTCCGCCCGTGTAGCCCCCAAGTTGACGATTCCGATTGGATTGCTGAGCTTGTTGGTGGCGAGGATGTAGCGGTAGGCGGAGAACGTTTGGAGGGAGGAGCCGAGCACCAGAAGACCGTCACTTTGGTCGACGATTTCTAAATACATGTCAAAAATGAAGTTAGTAAGAAATTTAATACTATAAAAAATAAATTCGTCAAATTAATTGACGAAAGCCATCCATTTTGATGTTCTAAAAATCTTACCGAAAATCTTTTCAACCGTTGATTTAGGGACATTATCGCCGAAAAAGACAATGTCCGGCTTGAGAATCCCTGTGTCTCCGCAGTGGGGGCATTGTGGGAGGATGAATTCTTGAACGACAGACTCGACAAGATGCACGTCTCCGTCCGGCCGGATCTTGGCTTCATCCTGCGGATCCGGATCCTCCTCGAGCTCCAGGTGAGCAGGCAAATGGCGGTTTAAATCAACCAAAAGGTTCTGAAACAGCTCCCGGGGAACTGTAAATCGGCACTTGACGCAAGTGACGACATGTCCTGTTCCGTGAAGCTCAATGACAGACCTGCTCCCGGCTTTTTGATGAAGCCCGTCTACATTTTGAGTGACCAGTCCGGATATCTTTCCAGCGTCCTGCCAGTTTTTAATCACTTTGTGGCTGAGATTCGGACGGAGGGCGGCGAATCTCGGCCAGCCGAAGTAGTTCCTCGCCCAGTAGCGACGCTGGGCGGACCGGGAGGAGAGAAACTCTTGGATTTTCATGGGGCGGTACGTGGAGCGGGCATAGAGACCGACGCCCTCGGATCTGTAGTCGGGGATTCCACTTTCAGTCGAAACTCCGGCGCCTTTTTACAAATAAGAACATGGAAAATACAAAGTAAGTAGTATGTATGTTTTAGTTAAAGTTTTTATTTCTCTCAAGAGTTAAATAAATACCTGTAATAACAAGGAGGCGTGACACAGAGTCCATAAACTGCTGGAGACTCTGAACGTCTCCAGCTGTAGGCGGTTTGTGGGCCGGAACAAACGCCAAGTTTGATAGCAGTCTGGTCCTCAACGCCATCCCCCTTTACAAACGAGCAAGCAACATTATTCCAGTCTAGGTTTTCAGTCTGTAGTCTTATTAAGTAAACAGCTGATTGTCGCATTGCTTATCTTTATTTTATTTTGTTTTATCCAGCTTACGTAACAAGTCTTGACTAAAATTAGTTCAGCTTATCAATCATCCTTCAGCCTTGATCCCGAGACAAGTAAAAAAACACGTTTTCAGTCAAAAGATCACAAACAACTTTTCCTATCCGAGTCTTCAACTAATCACAAATAAAATCCCCTGGAACCGCACAATTATCATCTGACAGTTATCCAATGTCTTTTTCGGGACTGAGACGTACGTTACTCAAACTCCGACACGGGTCACAGTTACCGGGAAACAGTTTCTTTCAAAAAATGAACTTTTCGAGCTCGGCGTCGACAGACTACTCTCGCTTTTTAAATGGAGTTACTAAAAAGCGGCAGCCTCTTTTAATCCGTGAAATGAGTAAGTGACCAAATCCACGTTTTACTTATTTTGCAGCACCAGCTGGGTTTTTTATGTTTTATGTTTTTATTGAAAAAAAATCAGCTGTTTCACAAGACAAAGACTTCTTTCTTTCCCGATTGGAGATGAGAAGCGTGTTTGGTTTCTCCTCATAAATGAACGCTCCTTCTTTTTTTCTGTTTTTTTAGCGAAAATGCTAGCGACTGCTGAGCCCGGGACTATTTTCATGGCCGGAGGTCTTCCCAATCCTAGCTTGTTTCCATTTGAATCCATTTCCTGTCAAGTTGTAGGGGTCTCTGAACCTCTACAAATAACCGGAAATGATCTTCGCCAAGCTCTCCAGTACCAGCCCACGGCAGGCTATCCTCCTCTGGACGTGACTCTCCGAGAGCTGATTCTCCGACACTTTCCTCCTCCGCCGGGGATCTGGGAGAAGAGCTCCCTCATCGTAACCGTTGGTAGTCAAAACGCCCTGGCCACTGTTATCGAAATGTGTGTCAGCCCGGGTGACTACGTTATCGTTCCGCAGCCTTGTTACAGCAGCGCTCTCAACATGGTAACCATGGTTTATATTACTTTCCCTCCAAAAAAATAGAACTCTGTACCTCCATCCTCACGTCGTTATTGTTCTACTTTATATATATATTTTTTAGACGGACCCTCTCTCAGCCCGATACCTTGCTGTAGCCGAAGACGAGCATGGAATGCAGCCTCACATCCTTCTCTCTCTTTTGGAGGAGTGGCACTCCAACAATCCCTCCAAAGAGCATCGACCAAAGGTTTTAGAAAATCTCTTTTCATCTTTTCTTTTGCTTTCACGGGAGAAAGGGCCACATGCTTTTTAAGAATAAGACTTTTTTTCTTTTCCCCTATCATTTTTTATTTATCTCTGTTGATGTTCTTCAAAAGAAAAAATTTTGTTTCGTTTTCGGAGTAGCTTCTGTACGTGAATCCCACGGGGAGCAATCCCAGCGGAGTTGTAATTCCGTCAGAGAGGAAACGCCAGATTTATGAGATTGCTCAACGCTTCGATCTCCTCATTTTGGAGGATGATCCCTACTACTTCCTCCATTTTCAAGAGGTTCTTTTCGTATTTCGTCCGAAATAATTTTTGACAATTTTTTTCTCGAATGAAAATACTTTATTTATTTAAACACATTTGAATGTTTCTACCACCGAAGGCCGATCCCCTCACATTTTTCTCCCTGGACGTGGACGGCCGCGTGATGAGGTTCGACTCGTTTTCAAAAATTCTCAGCAGCGGGATCCGCGTTGGCTTTTGCACGGGCCCTGCCCCCCTCATCCGCTCCCTAGAGCTTTGCTTACAAGTCAACATCCTCCATAATGCCTCCATCAGCCAGGTAAAAGCCCACATATTTTACTTCCCTGAAACAGCTCCTCTTCTCCAAGAGAAAAAAAATCAATGAATGGGTCGGGGACTATTTTTATGTATCTTGGGTACTCCTGGACAATGCTAACTTCCGCACGCACTTTCTTTTGCTGTATTTTTTTTCTTTAAGAAAACCGTCTTGAAAGATTTTCTATCTTGCTATGTCGTGTGCTGACTCAGATTCCTTTCTTTCCTTATTTTTTGCTAATTCTTGTCTGGGGATGCAAAATAAATTTGTCTTGATAGATGGGGCTCCCTTTTTCCCGCCCGGGTGAAAATGTGCCCATTTGTGTTTCCTTTCGTGTAATGTGTGAGAAATAGCCTTATAATAAAAATCTGTGATAAATTATGTAGGTTCTGGTGAACGGAGTTCTTGAAAAATGGCAAGCAAACGGGTTCAACGAGCATGTGGCCCGGGTGAAGAGCTTTTACAGAAAACGACGTGACTTGATGCTAGCCGCGGCAGAAAAACATTTGAAAGGTGGGGAAAAATTGAAAAGCTCAGCCAATTTTTCAAAAATGGATCAGTCTTTTTGATTAAAAATTAAAAAACTGAGCGCATCTGGAACGATTTGATTTGAAATGTTTTTTTTTCAAGATGTGTCTTGTTTGTTTTCAAACTGCAGGTCTTGCTGAGTGGAGGGTCCCACAGGGAGGAATGTTTTTGTGGCTCAGGGCCATTGGAGTGGAAGACACATACAAAATAATTATGGAGAATGGCCTGAGTAAAAAAATCATGGCACTTCCGGGCGGCGAGTTTTTCGTGGATAAAACCCAGCCATGTCCGTACATCCGCTTGTCCTTTTCTGTTATTCCCGAGGAATCCATCGAAACGGTGAGAAAAAGAAATATGTTCTGCTTTTCTTTTACAATAATTTTCTCCTCCCGCTACTTTGCTAATTATTTAAAATGTTTTCATTTTTTATTGGCATATCATTGGTTTGCATTTGCGCTCATATATTTTTTTTATCACGACAACAAACGAAAAAGAATGCACGGTATTGCTTACAATTTTTTTCCTTTTCTTTTTCGCGATTGTTTTACAGTTGTATTTGGCGCGCTTTTTTATTTGTAAAACAATAGGAGTCATATAATATGTATACATTATTAAGGGTAATATTTCTTTCTTTTTTTATAAAATTAATTAGATCTTTATTATTATTATTATTTTACAAATGGCCATCAAAAAAGACTTGCATACGTGACTGTTCCTAGGAAAAGGGGATCTGTCGTTAAAAAAAAAAGAAACAAGAAAATAGACTTCAACTTTCTTTCTTTACTTGAAAAATATTCCAAGGCGAAATGGAGGAAAATTGGTTTCTCGCAACTTTTACCTTTACGCCTTGGCATATTTTACAGGGAAAAACGAATTTAGCGTGCATTTTCTTGTTTCATTTTGCACACGACATTGTCCCCTTTTCCCTGAGACGGTCACATATTTCTTTCGCTTGTCATGGCATGCATCTTGTTTTATATTTTCTGCTTTTTCATTTTTATGGCCTGTTTAAATACCGCTGCGAAACTATTCAGTTTAGTCTGAAAAACACATTATTTTGTTTGGTTTTTTTTTTTTGGTTTATGGAAATTGTACTATTTTTCTTCAAAAAAACAAATTCTGCAGCGTTTTATTTTACAGAGTATTTTCTGTTTTCAATAATTTTGGCAAAGATTTACTTCATTGAAGAGAGTATACACATGTTTATGTAAAAACAAAGGGGCCAATGGTTTTGGTTTTTTTCTGAAAAGGGACAAAGATTTTTATTTTGATTCTTGGAGTCGTTTTAAATTTCCAAAAAACGACGTCAAATTTGAAATCGTATTTAGAATACAGTTTTTACATATTATTAACCACAGCTAAGCTCGGACTCGTAACGCTAAAGAAAAAACAAAATGGAGAAAAACGTTTAGTGTTAGTTTCTTTTTTTAAATGTTCGCGCCACAAAAACCTTCTGCTCGTATTTGTAAAAAATCGTGTTTTGAGGCAAGGGCGCGGGCGCTTGGTTAACGTGACCGTCGTTGTTTATTTTACAAGTGAGGAAGTTGATTAGTTGTGACTGTCCCTAGGAAAAGGGGAGATGTTTTACCAAAAAGAAACGTGATAATCTACTCTACGGTCGTTTTAATCTCACAAATATGTCAACTCGTAAACGTAAAATTAGCGAGTAACTAATTTTTGGTACTTTTACATTTGCGTTTTGGCACTTCTCAGAGAAAAACGACTGTCAAGAGTAGATTTTCTCGTTTCTTTTTTTACACGACATATCCCCTTTTCCTAGGGACAGTCACATTTTCTTAAAAACTTTTTGTATGTGACTATCTAAAAAAACTACTCAGCTACATTCTTATGAATTATGTTTCCAAAGTAGAATATAATTTGTTAATTTGTCCAGGTAAGAACATTATTTACTTGTAGTTAAAATTTGTGCTTAGTTGTCTGGAGAAATTTTTTTTGTTTAGTTCAGGCTGTGGAGATACAGTGTTTTCGTTTACAAATTATTGTTTTTCTGTTTATAATCAAGTAGTTTGAGACGATCACGACGACAACGAGAGAAAAAAAGGAAGAAAGGGGGAAATGGTCTACCTAGACTTTTCTCTAGATTTCCTGATTGTCACTACAATTTTGGTTTTGTAAGAGGAAGAAATCGGCGACGTCTACAGTTTCCGTCATTAATCGGGTTTCGTTTAGTTGAGAAAAGGCAGAGATTTTTATTTTGTTTAGTTCATGGCCAAGTCACTGGTTCTTATCTGTACAAAGATAATTAGTTTGATTTTAATTAGTTTGTAAAAATTCTGGTGGGGGTGGGGTTGTTTGGCGATTAGGAGAGAGAGGAATGGAGATGGATTTGTTTTTGTTTAGTTGGTAGGCGTGGTTTCGTTGCTGCTCGAGGTAAAGAACGAGGTCAAGTCGGTCTTGTCGTCGCACTGGAGGCTGAGTGATTTGCGGACGGCGTCAAAGGACCGTTTCCTGGTTTGGCGGGAGGGGAAGGGAGACGAGGGTGAGAGGACGAGAGTCGGCGGTGGTAGAGGATTTGTCGGAGTTGCTGTTGAAGGAGAATTTGTTTGAGAGGTGGAGTCTTTTGACGGAGGGATCGGGAGGGATGTCGGAGGGTGAATGGTGCGCGGGAAGGGATGTACGTGTGGGCTGAGACTTCGTCGACGACGTGGAACGCTGAGGCGACGAGTGGAGATATCAGCTGTGGACGTCATGGAAGTTGTTCCGGGGGAAGTAGCCCCTCCTCCCCCGCCGCCCTGGGATGGGGCAGTCTCCCAGCCAGGACAGTAACCCAGTGCTTGGCGAAGGTCAGAGAGAGTGGTTTGGGTGGAGCTGGAGCGGCGACGACGGGCTCCGGTTTCCATATAGTCGTTCACACTCTCCAGGTCGCTGCAGAAACTGTCTCGGTGGTGGACCTGAGCTTGAGTGAGGCTGAGTTTGACTTCAGAGTCGGGCTCGTTGGTGCCACTGGATGGAGGGGCTGTTACTCCAGATGGCGATGAACTCTGGAGGGGTGGAAGATGATGAGGACTCACGAGATTGCCATGGAAATGACTGCGAGTCCCTGGGTACGGACTGAGAACAAGGACTCCACTACTTGTCCCACTGACACTACTCACCCGCCGGACATACGTGGGCGCGACGTGGTCAAAGTTGTGGTCGAAGCAGGCAAAGACAGAGTCACTTCCTATCGAGCGAGTGTCCTCCCTGTCGTCACCCTCGCCAGGGTCACTCCTGGTTGGAATGTTCTCACTACTCGTGTCATCCACGTACTTTAAATTGTCCAGGGAGAACATGGACGTGTTTCCTCCAAAGGCGAGACCCACTCCGTCCTCACTCACAACACTGCACTCACTCAGATCACTAGGGTCCTGCTCACTGGACAACGATCTCGAGACAAGAAGCCTCCCCCGAGGAGGCGCTCCCACTGTCTTCCGAGGAAGGAGGGAATTTCCTCCAAAATACTGGCCTGTGTTGAAGTTTTCACTTCCGCTTGGGGAGATACTGGGAGTTGGCAGAATCACGTTGATGTCTATATTCCCCCGGTCTCCTAAATACTTTCCTCCACATTTACTCCGAACCCCCTCGAACAATGGTGGGGAAGACCTTTGCGGGTACAACACCGTGGGCTCCTCCTCTCCTCCTCCACCCCTCTCTGCCTCATCGTCAGAGGATTCTTGAGCCGTTATCAGGAGCACCGCCGGATTCTTAAATGTCTCCGCTGTTGCCTCCCCCCTGGGGTAGCAGTTTGTGAAGACCTGCGGCAACTGGCCCTTCTCAGGATGAACCTGACTAAATCCGTAGCACGTGCTGTCGAGAATGGTCATCTGACCGACTCCCCCTCCTCCGGGCGGAAACTGATGATGACCGTTCACCTGAATGTTTTGTCCCCTCATAATCGTCACACCACGATGGGGCGTCCCTCCAAACGGAATACTGTTTAGCGACAACGTGCTCGGCTCTCGGGAATGCTTTCCTTTGCACTTGCTCTTGTACCAAAGCGTGAGTAGGACGAGGAGGAAAAAGCCACCCAGGGTGCTGGCAATCCTCACTCCTGTCATGTAATCATACTTCTCCCTGTAAAACGTCTCTCTCTCTCGGAGTATGTCTTGATCAGGGTCACCCAGTGGAGTGGTCACTCCCCCGGACGACCAACTCTCAACCCCTACACTTGAGTTTCCTCCAAGAGATCCACTTCCGAGTCGCTCTCCCACACTCGTTATCTGCACACACAGAAAAAACACATACCATTTCCCATTACATTTTTTTTCTCTTTCAAAACGCTGTTTGTTTACACAAAGCCCCTCCATAAAAAATACTCGTTTTTTTGCAGTCTTGTTTGTTTTTCCTTGCGGTTTCCTGCCTCCAACTCCAAAAAAAAAAAAAAAAAAAAAAAAAAATGCCTAGCCTAAATTTTTTTATGGTACACAAGTGCTAATTTTAGGTGCATTTCTTGTCACAAAAAAAGAAAAAACCTGAAACGGTGACACCATGACAGCCTGAGTCTTTTTGACATTGACACGCACACGCAACCGGACGTGTCTTAGGCCAACATCTCAAAGCGAGAGAGATTAAGAAAAAATACTAACACGCGTAGTTGTTAAAATTTTCTTCCAAATGACCTCCCACCATAAAAAAATAAGAAAATGTTTTTCTTGTAATCCGCTCNATAAGAAAATGTTTTTCTTGTAATCCGCTCCTGTCTACATTTTTATGAGTCGGTTGGGTTTTTTTTTTGTTGAAAAGTGAATTCTTTGAACATGTTTTACCGTAAATCTTTTAAAGAACGCCCCGACGATTATTGGAGACTGAGCGATTTGTTACAGCGTAGCCAAGTCTAGCGTTAAATTAAACTTTTGGCGTACTTTTCAGTAACAATTTCATTCTCAGGGCGTTGCTTTTCGTCATAAATTTGAAATTTCCCTACTGACCCCCGGTGATACTTAAAACTTTTACGGTATTTGGATTGGAAAATTGAGCAGATTTTGTTGTGTTTGTTTGGTTTGGTTTATTTTATGTTTTCGGAACTGCACATGTAAGTGAGGTTCTATGACGGGTTGTCAGAATGTTCAAGTCAATAAAAAAAGAAGAGATTTTGATGTTCACCGACCTGTCTATTCGCTGAGGATGTGGTGGAGTTGATTTGGCGAGTACTACCGGTTTGTTTTGTGACATGCCTTCCGTCTGTGGAATTGTGCGACGTCATATGGAACTGTCCAATGGCACTGATCTACCATCCTTTTGTATCCACGCCGAAATAATTCTTCTGATTTTTGTTTTTTTTGGGGGGATTTTATCTTACGAGTTTTTTAAAAATTTGGTTTCCGATTTTGAAACAACAAAATAAACTGACCGGAAACCGGATTTGTTTCTCTTCTTCTTCTTTTTTGAATACTGACGTGATGCGTTATTGCGTTCTATTTTATTTATTTTTGGGCTTGTCTCCTTTTCAGAACTGTGTTAGATCCTCCTCCTCCTCCTCCACATTTGGAGGAAGGTTGAATTCTCATCCCAACTGGAGTACAGTTTCCTCCATATTTAATAAATATGTATTTCCTCCTTGTTTTGTACGCCTGCAATAGACAAAAAAAATTGAGTTTGATTTTAATATTCAGCGTTGAAAAGTTAAACTTATAAATCTACGTATTTGTTTTGCATACGAGTTGCCTCCAAAAACATAAAGATAAAATACATTTCCTCCAATGTTTTATTCTAAACGGCCAGTCATGAGATTCATTTAAATGCAGAGCTCTGATCGGTTGGAGGAAAACAAAAATGGGCCAAGAGTAATTTTGTATTCAGGATGGGAAGGAGGTGATGGAAGAGACCAGATTGCTTTTTATTGCTTGTTTGGAGGAGGGTTTTTTTTGGAGGAAAAGTTATATGCGTTCTATCCTATTTTTATGGGCAAGAAGAGTTGTTTTTAAATGAATTGCGAACCAAAAGTAAAATTTAATTAACGAGAGGAGAGTTGGAGGGGCGAATGTGTCTCTGGAGGGGAATTGATGAGAAAAATATTGTTTTCCGAACAGGGAACAAGAGCATAAAAACTGTAAATCGGTAGCCACACACGGGTCATTTTGAATTACCGACTAAATTAGAAAAAAACATGTAGCAAGTGGCGCTAAATTTTGTGTTTAGGAGGTTAGAGGTAAAAAGTTGTATAGAAAAGAGAGAGAGGCATTCGCCAGGAAGTGTATTTTTATTAGAATAATTTATTCAAGTCATAATTTTGATGGCGGTGTTGTTTCGTACAGAAAACGGTTGAAAAAGAGCGGAATAAAAAAATATACCGTAAAACTGCTAAAGAACGCCGGGGTCAAGAGGTATAATTTGAAATTTCACCGGGTCTCCAGAGAACGACGCGTATGATACAGGGATACCGCCCACAATATCGGCAATGATAAACGTTTTGTACCAGAAAATGACGAAATGCAAGCCACTGGGAATGAAGTCGTCATTGAAATTTATGATAAAAATTGAATTTCAATTACAAAAGTCTAAATTAAAACCAGTTAAAAATATAAATTGAAATTTCGGCGGTCTCCAAGCATCGCTTGGTGGTCGAGCGGGAAATTTCAATTTTTGGCCGGGCCGTTGTTCACAAGTTTTACGGTATATATGTATTTAAAAAACTACTCCAAACATTTTGACTCTGCGCTAACGTAGAGAGCAAGTGAAAAAAAGGAGTGTTTCCTTCTGGAAAAAAAAACTGGAGAGTTCAAGTGGGACGGAGACTGTTTCTCCTACTCGAAACGATGCAGACAACTTTCTCCTCGAGGAGAAAGTTGTGCGGAGTAAATATTTGGCAGGGAATACGCAAAAGGCCTGGGAATGACTTGCAGGGGTAATGTGGTACAAAAACAAGGATAATATGTAAAATGAAGAGGAAAGAAATCATATCGGCGTTACATCGAAAATAGAATTGATTATTGCTTAAACAAAGTTGCCTTGTTTTTTTTTCTCTTTGCTTTCTCCGCCCTATCCCTCCCTGAAAAAAAAGATGATCAGCATTTAGACGGCCGTAGTTTAAAAAGTGAAAGCAAACATAGAAAGTGGAGAAAGAAATTATTAGCTTTTCAGGCCAAGGTATAGAGAAAGTTGTTGTTTTCTCCTTTCTCCGCAGAAAATCCCACACACTTACACATTTTCACTGGGAATTGTTAGATATTGATTAATTTTCTTAGATACCACGGACGATGGAGGAAACAAAAAATACTTTTTTTTTTTTTTTTAAAGAGAGGCTACTATCCTCCATCCTCCTTTTTTTTCCTCCATCTTGTTCTGCTTTAATTTTTTTTCAGGGACGGTAATCAAGAGAGGGGAAAGAGAGACAACAGCTCTTAATGACTTTTCTATTGTGAATAGAATGTTAGTCATTAAAACCCTCTCGTATCTAAACTACACGCATCACATCACCCGAAAATCGATGGTGAAAGTTGCCTTTCTCTGTTTTTTTCATGAGTGAAAACCGTCATCATGTCGAACAAAGCTTGACTGATGAAATCATACCTGAAAAAAAAATCATTTCAATGTTTTTTATTTTTTTATATATTTTTTTGCGGAGGAGCTTATACCTTGCTCGCCCACAGCTTTTCCCTCCACGAAAGTCGATCCCAAAAGAAAAGGAGCTGAGCTTTTATCTTTTTTTTTTTTTTTGAAAAATATATTCGCAATTCGCATGTATATATTTTTCACGCACGATAAAGCTCCGTGGGAGAAACTATGGAGGAGACACACCCGTTCCCTTCCCTAAGAATAATCCTCTTTTCAAACTTGTACACAAAGAGAAAGAATAGAAAAAAAGGGCGTTTTAATTGAGGGAATGAAAGTATCCGTTTTGTTCACAAACATGTAAAAAGTTATTTCACTCTGAATTTAATTTTTCAATTCTCGTGGGAAAACATAATGAGAAAGAAAGGCGTAAGCTGACAACCGGAAATGAAGTCAGATTTTTTTTTGTACAAATCATAACAGGAGAAAAAAAAATTATGTTAATTAGTGTTACAGTGTCATGAACATTTTGTGCCAAGGTTGTGATTCATATTCCCTCCGAAGAAAGAAAAAATATTAGAAAATTCTTCTGGTTTTTTTTTTTTTTGGTATAGAAAAGAAAATTTTGTACTCGTGCGATAAATATTCCATTCCTTTTGCTCGACCAGGTTTTTTTGCTCAAGTTTTGTAATTTATTAACATGTTGTTTTGGAGGCAAACATGAGCTCATCGCCGTTTTGAACACGGAGGTTCATCAAAAATGATTAAAAGTATTAAGCTATGAAAGCCCGTCTCTTGTTGGTTTTTTTTATTTGGCGAGTGTTACCTTTTTTTCGGAGCCTGGTTTGTGTTAAAGGATTTATAAGACAGGCTAAAAACCATGGAGGATGATGAGGATGATGCGAAATTGGGAGAGTTTGTGGAGGAATACGGGCGAAAATTATTTTGCAGGTCGGCCCCAGTCGTGTGTTGACGTGTTTCTCATGAATATTAAATAAAAAAAGATCAAAAATAATATGGACAGGCTGGGCAGTAGTGTCGAGAGAGGAAAGACGAGGAATATGTCTATATTTTTTTAAAAGTTTACGTGAGCGCATTATGCTCTCATTAAAATATCACATTTGCGGAGGGATATTCAAATATTAAAAAATATTTTCACGGAGGAATTTTCTTTTAAAAAATCATTTCTGCATATGAAATTCTACGCCAAAAAAAAGAAAACGTTGAAAGGAAATATTTTTGCGAATAAAAAGATAGCGTCACACTTGTACTTGAATAAACTTGGCGCGGTAACGGGGAAAACTGCGGAGGTTTTTTTGTCCGCTATGGAGGAAACAGATAAGACAGGAAAGAGAAGATGAGGAGGGAAAACGTCGCATTGGGCTAGGTAGGAAGGATATAATATTTTGTAATCACTGCAGTACAGACATTTAAAACAATTTCCGCTCTGGATAACTCTCTCTCTCTCTCTCTCTCTCTCTTGACGATGGGAGGGTTTTCTGGAGGGAAAACTATGCTGCAAAATTCTTTTTTTTATGGAAAAGCTTCATTTTCATTAGGGAACTCGTTTTGATTCCCCGCTTGCATTGTAAAGGAGAAAGGGAGAAATAGCTCGAGCCTAAAGAGAACCGTTTCCAATTCATAACATCCGTTTTGGGTCGAGATTTTTATAACATCCCCTTTCCATTTTATGCATGGAAATGTTTCATAAACCCTCTGTATGTAGAACACGGCTATTAATATATATACCGTAAATCCTCTAAAGAACGCCGGGGTCTCTATAGATTGTCGGGATTACGAGAAAAACAAAACTTATATTTTTAAAAATCTTTGGCAGTTTCAGCACAAAAGAAAGGAATGCAGGTCTTCTAAATAGCCACTCAACTTCCAACCGTAAATCCTCTAAAGATAGTCGGGCTAAGATAAAAAACTTGAAATTGAAATTTTGCCCTGTTATTTTTACTATCGTCGGGTAAGGTGGAGAGTAAGATTTGACTTTTCACCGGGGGCGTTCTTGCGAGGATTTACGGTATTCTTTTTGTACACAATAAAAAAAAAACACTAGAAATACTATGGATAACCTTTCTCATTGTTTCGTTATGTGGCTGCTTCTCTACACGACGATAAAACTCGGCTCATTCATAATTCAAGAATCCCTCACATACTCTCTCTCTCTTCCCACTTGCCATTTTTTTCTCTTCAAAGAACCCAACTTTCTTACAAGAAAGAAGGTCGTTTATATTTTGCTTAAAATATGAAGAAATATTATTTACAAGGTACTTTTCCCCTTGCTTCCTTTTCATTTATTCATCGGGCGAGAGGGCGATTGAGAGCAGTTGCCATGGCAAGAGTGGACAAGTAATGGAGTGGGCTTGAGACAATAGTGCATTCTACATAATACGCACTAAACATAAAATAAACTGTTTTTTTACATGTTCAAAAAAATCATGTGGAAAAAAATATATAAAAATTGTATCAATATCTCAGGTACGTGCGAAAGTATCGACGAAAAAAAAACGTTCTGCGAGACGAAATAGTAAAAAATTACGAGACCGATTTCCAGACGTGCATGAAGCGGAAAAAAGGAGCAGCAGAGAATCATGCGGGCAGTGAGTTTACGATCTTTGGAATGAGTAAAAAAAAAAACTTTTTTTTGCAAGTCGTGACCAGAGTAAAGAAAGAAAAAAAAACTCTATCACGGCTTGGGCTGCTTTTGGCAAGAGAGACGAGGGGCGTAGAGGAATTAGTGTTTTCCTCCTTCCTATATTTCAGTCAGTTCGTCAATGCCAATCAATAATTCAGCGAGAGAGAGAGAGAGATGAAGCTGGCTCTCGAGGAAAAGAAAAAAAAACCAAGAGAGAGAAAAAAAAATTCCTGCCGGATTCAATGATCACTCTAATCCGTCTATTCTCCTCCCGTGAAAATTATATATGCTGAGATGAATGAAAAGAAAAGTTGGATTTTGTGAGAAGGAAACGGTTTTTTTTTTCGTCTCAACTCCAAAAAAATCTAGTTTCGATTATCACAAAAAAACCGCTATTAAACATCTTCACCAAACTCGGCTACGCCGTAAATAATAATTGTAACTCGGCGGTTCAGTTTCTTTCTCGCCTTGTTTGGCTGAAAGAGAAATGCTTTGACTTTTTGGAGCAAGGATACATAGACTTTTTTTGAAGTTTTTTCTTATAGAAGTATTAAACCTCCGTTCCGTCCCCCTCCACCTGACCTGCATATGTGACCGTCCCAAGGAAAAGGGGATATGTCGTGCAAAGAAAAGAGAAACGCGAAAATACACGCTAAATTCGTTTTTTCACTGAAAAATATGCCAAGGCGTGTAAGGAAAAAGTTGCGAGATACAAATTTTCTTCCTTTTTCCCCTTACGCCTTGGAATATTTTTCAGAAAAAAATGAAATTGGAGTCTTTTTCTTGCTTCTTTTTGTAAACACCGTATCCCCTTTTCCTTGGAACAAACAGTCACAAATATACAGGACCAGAAATAAATATGTTATTTTTGTTTTGTTCCCACATGACAACGCTTACTTTTCAGCTTCACTTGTGAAATAATATTTTTTCTGACTCTATTTTTACAAAGTAGCGAAAGGTCGTGATGAGAAGGCCAATCACAAGTGTCTGTCTGTCTGATCGTTATTTTTGCTTCAGGTTATTTTTGTATAGGCGAGGATTTACATGACAAAAAAATTGTGCAATCAATTGGTTAGTGGAGCGTTTTTTTATATTTTATTTTGTGGTGAAACCGGCAGCTAGAGGAGGACACGGACAATTCTCTCTTGGCAGGAAACTTTTTAATTAAAGTTGCGTTTAAAGGGGAGGAACGGGTAAAAGTTCCGTGGAAAGGATCGTTTCGAGTTAGAAACAAAGTGAAAGTCGCTACTAGTCTTGCGGTAGCCACTCATGCATAAATAAAACATGTTTTCTTTTCAAGGAAAAGCACAAATGTCGCTTTTTCAGTTTAGAGTTGACGTGTGAAAAAAGGCAAGATAAAGTGTCGTCAAAGCGGATCAATGTGAGCCAAGAGCGAAAAGATTGTTGGTATTCTAAACGAGTGATAATCCTGGATAATTTATTATTGTTTCGGATTTTCGCCAGTAGCCGGAGAAAGATAATCAGGGAATTGGGCAGCATCATTAAAAGAGATTATTTTTATTTTATTTTTTGGATATCTTCCGCCAGAAAGAAAAAAACATGCTCAGAACAAAAAAGAAAAACAGAGCAGCCCTCTGAGAATTTATTTCGCTTTGGCTTAGATAAAACGAGGGAAAATGGTGTATTGATTGCAATCGGCCATGTGTTTCCCTCGGTATCACACGTTAATCTTGTAATAGCGACAGAGAAAAAGGGAAAATATGGTATTTGTCCGGAGGAAAACTCTCTCTCTTTCTCTCTCGTCAGGGAATCTACTCCCAGACCTGATCACTTTCACGGACCTAAACCAGAGAGAGAAAATTGTGTGCAACATGTGTACACCTTTTATTTTATTCGACTCGAATCCCGTTTGGAGGTTAACCCTTTCAAACCTTATCTTTAATATTTCTACCGATAAGCTGGCGAATGTTTGGTGGTGTTTCCATCACGAGCTCAATGAAAGAATACAAATTTTACAGTTTTCCTTGACGCAGCATCATTGCTTGATATTCTTTTTAAAGCCGGGAAAAAGTCCATTTTATTCCAGTCTTTGTCAGTTGAGTCTTCCAAAAGTACAGCGTGCGTCGTTCTATTCTTTATACATTTTTTTGCGTGCATTTGTCGTTAAAAGCCGTTATGATATCAAGCTTGGAGGGTTATTACATGGCAGTATTAGCTGCTTACTTTGACTCTGGAAAAATAAAAGGATAGGATTTTCCTCTTTTTTTGCTTTCTCTCATCAACGTCGTATCGTTTTTCGAGTTTGTTATTCTAGGAACGTGATTCTTCACGAATGGAGGGGGAAAAATAATAATACTGGAGAAAATTGACTCAAGCAGTTTGCGGCTTGCCAAAAACGACGATTCTCTCTCTCTCTCTCTCTTGCTCAAGCACGGGAAGCGGATAAAATTTCGTACATGTCACATGATATCCATGAGAGAAAGCAAGAGAGTAAGAGAGAGAAATATTGAGCGTATCTATGAGTATCCCACTTTATTTCCTCCATTAAGAACCCTCCAAAATGAAAAAGGAAGAGCAAGGTTTTGGGTTAGCAAAAAGATGCCTTTTTTCTGCGCGTTGAAAGTTTATTGCGGCAAAAAAATGGCGTTTGACTTTCACCCGGTTTTTGAACTCTGAAGAAGAAAATTATTTGACCTGACTTTTCACCTGAAACCTCTTCAAAAGAAAGGTAGTCTCAGTTTTAGTTTTTTTAAAATGTGTTCCTGAAGGTTAAAAGGCAGCTGTCTTTCGGTTCTATGCAGTGCAGTCAGTAGGCACCTATTTTGGTAAACTCGGCGTTACATAAATTATTCTCTGCCGAACATCATAAACTTTCCGTTTACTATTTTTCCCAACTGCAAAATTATAAAATTAACTAAAAAAGATTGCACTTTTAAAAAAATGTGCAGATGCTCTATACAGAATTTGCGTGAGTATGAAAAACAATTTAGGTGACGTCGAGCTTAAAAAATTTGGGGCCTACTGTCTACACAACTATACATGCATAGAACCGATAGATACCTTTTAACCTTTGGGAACACAAATGTACAGAGAATGTCTAGAAGTATGCTTCCTCATAAGGGATACGTTTTTTGTCTTTTTTTGCACTCGTACAACGGAGAAAAAGTTGGTTGGATTGTTTTAGCTAGCGATGATTGTTCTTTTTCACTTAGTTTTCCCCCGGATTGTCAGTATATACCACGGTATTTTGAAAATGATAAGGTTTGTTTTATTGCCCACAGGATCATTGCTAGCCAAAAAAACGGTAATGATAACGACAACTATTTTCTCTCTGAATATGTTTTCCCTTTCTACATGAGCATCAGGTGGTCTTTGGACTTTCACCCGCCGTTTAGTCACGTTCCATCTGTTTCAACGACCAATTGTTCTTGTTTTTTTGGGTGGTTTGGTGGAAATTACTTCAAAGTAAGTATCTGCTTCTTATTAGGATTCCATGGCAATATCTCACATTATAGTTCTTATAAGTCAAGAAGCCGCGCAACGAAACTCACGAGAGAAGGGAGAAAATCCAGCTAAAACCGCACAGTTTTTTTTGCCTTGTCCATACACCGTTCATAACGATGAAATTAAGAAACATTCCAAGTGCAAAAAAAAAAATCCTCCACTAAAACCACATCAAAATATGAAATACGTCCAGAATGATAACCAAGCAAAGACGAAAATTCAAAGAGAGAGAGAGAGAAAACAAGATTAATCATTTTGAGGGAAAAGTTGTTAGCTTTTTTCTCTATTTTCTTTTTAATATTTTTGTTTCGGAGACAAAAAAGAGAATAAAGGAGAAACTATTCTCATTTTTACTCTCGTGTACATATTTTGTCTTCCACGTCCGTTCCTCTCTTTTTTTTCTTTGTGTTCTTTTTTTTGTCGAGGAAAAAAAGCTGTCCAGTAGACTGTATCCATTGCTCCCCCCCTTTCCCCTCTTGTTTCCCCATGAGAAATGACTAATGGCTGTAGTTTAGAGGGGAAAACAATTGTATGTGTAGAGACTTTAGTCAAAGTAATTTTCTCTCGTAATTATTTTCCTACAGCTTCCTCCACCACAAGAGAAAACAATCAGGTTGAGCGCTTTTTGTTCAAAAATATAAATTGCTCCTGACTTGACTCTGGTGATAAATTTTGGGGGGCCGTTCATTCTTCACGGCACTTTTCCCAGAATCTTTTTAAAACTATCTCTATCGCCAACCGTCAAACAAAAAACCAAGTATTTATTACTTTGACGCGGTGGCATTGAATTTTGCGGTGCCATGGAGAGATCATGTCGCAAAAGTTTACTTAATTTTTGGAATACAAGGTCATCACCTTTGGAGCCTGTCTGTTTCAGAGTTTTCATCACCTTTGAAGAAAATAAACAGACGGACGTACAAACAAATCTATTCCTACAATAAATCCTTTAAAAAAAAACTAAACTAAGCAAAAAAAACACAAGAATCTCACCGTGTCTTTTACATGCATTTACAAAAATGCGCGTCTCGACAAGCTCCGAGAAGTAAAAAAGAAAGAGAAAAAAAATGACTGCTGACATGTTTGTTTACCTGTCCTTCTCTACTGGGCTGGTCGTTGAAGGAAAGAACGTAAAAAATGGAGATGGCCTGGTATGGATTTTTTTTTCTTTTTACTTTTTTTAGAGAGAGTTGAAGTTCCCCTGAGGGGACGCTCGATGGATGTTAGGACGAGGAAAAAAGAATATATGTATACGAGAGAAACGGAGGAACAAGACGACAGGGATGGAGGGAACATGGAAGTTTCTTTAGTGCTGGTATGGAGAACACGAGAAATAATATGAGAGTTGTGCAAACGAAATAGCAGTTGGGATGGATAGTGTGCGGTTGTATAAAAAAAAGAAAAACTTACAAGGGAAGGTGCTCGGGTGTATGACCAAGCAGGGACGGATTTTTTTTACATTTAGTTTTTTTACCTCTAGTGAGGGAATTTTCTACAAGATTGCTTTGGAAGAGAATTGCTTTGCTTTCTATGGGATTTTCTGCTGATCGTCATGAAAAAGTAGCCAAAAAAATAGTAAAAGTTTTAATAGCAGTTGGGATGGATAGTGTGCGGTTGTATAAAAAAAAGAAAAACTTACAAGGGAAGGTGCTCGGGTGTATGACCAAGCAGGGACGGATTTTTTTTTACATTTAGTTTTTTTACCTCTAGTGAGGGAATTTTCTACAAGATTGCTTTGGAAGAGAAAACTTTTCTATGGGCTTTTCTGTTGATCGTCATGAAAAAGTAGCAAAAAAAAAAAATAAGTAAAAGTTTTTTTTTCTTTTTTATGACAAGTGCGGGACTAGGACCACCTGAAGAGATCCGATCAATAGAAATAATTAATGGCTTGTAAAACTGTGAGATAATGATAATAATAATAATAATAATCTCCTGTCAACATTTTCTCTTTCAATGCCCAGTTGACATTTGTAATTCATTTACGGAGGACAGCAACAAGAAAGGGAAGGTTGATAAAGCCTTTTTGTTTTGTTGAACATAGATTGAGTTTACCTTCTCAGTCAAAAGGATGTAATAGAACAAGTCAATCCATTATACTATTTTCGTCCTGAACATAAAAACCTAGTTCAGCAACAAAATTGTAGAGTGGAGGGGGGGGGGAGCTGGTCGTAGATGTGTAGCGGTTATTTTTTTTTTGTAGAACGCACGTGACCTAAATAAATTCATTTTCTCTTTGGTGGAAGTAAACCTATTTTGCTAATTTTCCAAATGGAAAATGTTTTATTTATGCTTAGACGGTTGTCCGTGCAACTTGGTGATATTTCCAGCAACACTTCTACTTTCACTTGTACTCTCTCCCCTCCCCCCACTTATTGCATGCATCTAATAACAGCTTTCTCCTCGAGAACGAAAAAAATATATACTTATTAATTTTTATGCATATTTTCCACCCTTCCCGCCTCGTGATTTTCGATTCGTTGTTGTGTTGCGTGTTGGGTGCCACACCTGGTCAGAATGTTTTTTTCTCTGTTGAGAAACAGAGCAGTAAAAATAGACTGGGCAGGTCTTTCAAAGACTGTCCACGAGAGAGATGATGACGCGATTAAACTATGCAGCTTTCTCTTTGCCTTTCTCTCCCGAATTTTTCTTTTGCAGGTAGCTTTTTAACAATGCATTTTTTCTCTTTTCTTTTTCGAAAGGATACTCTATCCCTCCTCTCTCTGAACGTCTCATCAATTTTATTTTTTTTTGTACTTTCTATTCAATGTTTTTTTCTTTCTCTGGCGACTCTCGATCTTTCTCTTCATATAAGAGATCAATACGAAAAAAAAAACAGTTTCCTTTTTTACTGTAACAGGCTTTGTTGTTAACTTGCTGAGAATAGATGGTCCTCGGCTGTGTTTTTTTAATGTCACGTACACGTCGGAAGGTGAAAGCTGTAGTAAAAGCTAAAAATATATATATTTTTAGCCGGTGACACTGGGCGGAGAAATATATTTGTTTGGAAACGAAGCAAGAGAGGAGAAAAAAAAACTTTCTCTTTTTAAAATGCATGCAAGTGATCATGATTGATGAAGGGAGTTAGATAGTCGTGGTGATAAGGACGACGACGGGAACCAAATGGAGTGATAATAGAGGAGTAAAGTGAATTAGAGAGGAGGAAAACGCGTCTCGAGGCTGTTTGTATAAACGGAATATTTTTTTTTATATGTGCGTTCCGGTGATAACAGCTTGGCTGACAGATAATGCAACTTGACGAGAGGAAAGCTTGTCATAAATAATTTCATTGAGAGTGTCTCGCCATGACATGAATATCCGCGATGAGAGGAACCAGAGCTTGAGCTTCTCTCGAAAAATAAAATAAAACATGAGCAGCAGTAGATTCACGAGAAAATGTTGTTGTTTCTTTAGTGTACAGGGTGTGTCGTAAATATGCGATTGGTTTTCTTTGCAACCTGCTTTTTTGCTTTCGGGAAATGTTTACAAGGATGATTTGTAGAAAAGAGTATCTTTAATACAGGGAAAGTCGTTGTTTAGAGATAAAATTTTCAAAGGAATGATAAAAAAATATAAAGTGTGGATGTAGTTAGGAACAGATGCTTGTTGAGAATTTTTATTTGGAACAAAAAAAGAAGAGAGGAATATCTACTTGAAAAGGGAATCAGGAACAATTGACTTGTTAAATCAATTGGAATGAACAATGCCTGGACGCAGAGAGAGAGAGCTGTTCTCTCGAGCCACGTATATTTTTTCATATTCACCTTGATTCCCGCGCCAGACACTCATAAAAATCAAGTATTATTATCAGCCAACTTTCTCTCTCTCGATCTTTTGCATTCCGGAGGAAACTTGGAAAAATAAGCTTCCCATTGATTTTTTCCATCATTTTTTCCAACGTTGTCAAAATGGCCAGGGGATATGTATTTTATTGGAATTCTGTTTGAAAGAGGTAAACATGTCACAGCCATTTTTATACAAATAATAAAAAAGGATGGATATTTTGATGTGTGGACCCATCCAGGTGAATTTTTTAAAGTGAACTATGTAACTTATAGACAATAATTTGCGAAATATATATGACTGTCTCAAGGAAAAGGGAATGTGTCGATTGTAAAAAAAGAGACAAGAAAATAGACTCTAACTTCGTTGATATCTGAAAAATATTCCAAGGCGTAAAGGGAAAAGGAAGAAAATTTGTTTCTCGCTACTTTTCCCATTACGCCTTGGCATATTTTGCAGAGAAAAACGAATTTGGCTTCTATTTTCTTGTTTCTTTTTTACACGACATATCCCCCTTTCCTTGGGACGGTCATGTATATTGTTTGCTTGAAATCCCTGTAAAGTTCCACCACTAAGCTAGCAATATGACCACCAGGTCACTTTCCATCTCATTTCCCATGGCAATAGATGAAATGAGGTGAAAAGGGGAAACATTACATGCCATTCCCTTTTCCCCTCTAAACTAGAGTTTTGTTCCAAAAACTTACCTCGTTTTTTATTCTATTTTTTAAATATATTTTTCACCGTTGACCTGGCCAGATATTGCTTAAAAAAATATTAGAAAAGCTTGTTTTCCTTTATTCCCCTCACTCCACACACATGTCACTTTTGTGTCACTCGTTCTTGGCCAATAAAAAAAAAAGAGAAAAAATCACTTCAACAAGTTAACGGTAAAAAAATACATAAAACGAAACAAGGATCAACTCTTGTAACAATCTTGTACATTGAAGAAAAACAAACAACTTTCTCTTTTTTTTTCCTCAACTTCCATCCAAGATTTGTAGTTTCGACACACAAATACACAGAGAGAAAAAAAAAATCAGCGCCTGGATCCGTAACAAGGGTCAACTCTTGTAACAATCTTGTACATTGAAGAAAAACAAACAACTTTCTCTTTTTTTTTCCTCAACTTCCATCCAAGATTTGTAGTTTCGACACACAAATACACAGAGAGAAAAAAAAATCAGCGCCTGGATCCGTTTTTCTCTTATCACATTGTTGCTTTCACTTGCCACAAAGATAAAGAATCAATTTATTCTTTTGGTTGCGGGCGACCGGGGAAAACAAAACGGATTTTGTCGATTTTTCGTAGAAATTCTTTAGGAACAAAAAGAAAATAAAAAAAGAACAAAGCTTTCTTGTTTACTTTCTTTCTCTGTTTAACTTGTACATATATCTATGACTTGATTTGCGTAAATTAATTAAAAATGTGATTGGTTGTAAATTTAAATTGAAAGTTTTGAAGAAAAGTTAAAAATTCACTTTTTAAAATGAGGCTTCAAAAGTAAGGGTTTTTTTCAATGTGAAGCACAGGCATGTAATGGGGTAACTAAAACACTGGCAATGTTTTTTTATTTTATTAATACACTGTTTTTTGGAGTGGAGGAGTTGGAGGTTGTGTTGCGTGTGCTGGTTGAACACCGATTGCGAGATGAGAGGACGGTGAGCGTGTGAAAAAATGGGAAGATGGGACGAACGAAACGCAGCTACGACGTGTAAACAAAAGAAAGAAAACGGTGAAACGGTTTTTTTTTCGGAGGGCCTATGGAGGGGAAAAACAAAAGCAAAAAAAAAAGATGTGTGATAAATCTAGTGAGAAAAATGGTACAAAAATTAAGTTAAGGAAAAGGGAAATTATTATAGAAAATTGTTCATTTCCGGTGGCGGTTGGAACAAAAAATAACTCATGGGGGGAACGGAGGCATTTAAGGACAGAGAAGAAGTAGTTTGGAGGAGTTAATTGAAGGTTTAGAAACCGTTGTGGGGTAAAACGAGAAACGGAAAAAGGGTTTTCAATTCGGCATTCAGGAGGGAATGAGTTTGGTGCCATCTTTGAGAGAAACTCTTGAGGAGCTTTGTCATGTTTCCCTTTTAAAAACTGCTTTTTTTGCAAACATTCACCTCCAACCTCCTCTTAAACTTAATTATAAAATTTTATCTCATGTTTCTCTTTTCTTTTTCGTTCAGGGAATCCTCCGCCTTGCTGAACTTCTTAAAGAAGCCCAAAAACTCTCATCAGTCTCCTCCAGATAACCTCTACACGGAAATCACGTGACAATAAAAAAAACATTTTCCTTTTTTTTTCGTTCAGATGTTAATTTTTACATAGAAAAAAATGTACGTTATTTTGATGTCATCAAATCCCATCAAAAGATAATTCTGATATGTCACCAGACATTGTACCCTTGCCAAAATTGCATTTTCCATCCTCATCATAATTTTTTTTTGCAATGGCTTCACTCTTAGGAAGAAAATAATAAAAAAATCATGTATATTTTTTTTCTACGAAAAAGCACAAAATTCCTTGCTGGCCGGTTAGGCCTTTCTTTTGGTCCTCTATTTCGTGAGTGACGTCCTCCCCACCACTCCTACGCATTCCTCGCGGAAAAAAACTCATTCACCTGTGACAAGCAAACATTGCATATATTTTTTTTTCGTTTGCCATTTACTCTAACCGTCATCAGTACAGTCAGTTCCGTTGAGAGAATGAAAAGTAGCGGAGGAAAAATGGTTTTTGTCCCATGCATTTTTGCAGGACTGAGGAAAATTATAAAATGCCCATCGTATCTACACATGCGTTGATGTGCAGTCAATATTCACGTATTTTTAAAAATACTCGACAGGACTTAAATTATTGCTGGAAGTTACATAAATCAGCCAAAATTCATTGAAATACGTAAAAAATTAACTTAGAATAGCAGTTTTAGTTCATTTTATAAGTTTACAGTTCCAAAAAAAAAATAGTCTAATGGAGGTTCATCATGTTCGGCAGAGAATTGAAGTGGTTTTCAGTAGTAAATTTTGTCCCGCCAAGCTAAAAAAAAACGTACATATTGAGTGCACATCTATTCCCCTAGTCATATAAGGGTCTCTCATAAGTGACAACAGCAGGTTAGCTTTAAAAATACATGTTCTCTTGTGAACGGTTTTTGACGCAAGAGAAATGATAGGGAAGGTTATGTGGTGAGGCCAGTATGGATGCATAGGAACAATAGGCATGTTATAATTTTCCAAGTCACATTTATTTTTTGTATTCATTTATGCATCGGCAAAAAAAATCATTGTTCCTCCGGTACTTTTCATTCTCTCAACCGAATGGAACTGTACATTTAACAAGATTCACTCGCCAATATCGCACAAAGAAGCTCTACACTGGTTGCTATCTTGACTGTGTATTTAACTTGGATGGACCACGGTACATGCTCGAGCTGGTTCGACTGTCATCTGGCCGTGTGCTTTTTTTTTTCGTGTGTGTGTTTTGTTTGGTAGGGACCGGCTTGAATGAAACTGGAGGTGGGAGTGAAGGGAGTGGGAGGCTCTCAATGCCATCACACAAACACGACCGTCATCATTTCAACTACAGAGAGGTTAGCCTCTTTTGAGTAGAGTCGTTCTAACAATATTGAGAAGAACAAGAAAAAAAAATCACCCGAGGAGAACGACAAAAAAAAACAGCAACAGACTCAGGAAAAGAAATAAATAAACATGAATCATAACAAAAAAAAGTAATACCTCTCCTCTTTCTTTTTTTTAACTGAAGCTACAAGAAATAAAAATTAACAAATATTTTGGAGGCAATTAACTGAAATTAACGCCGGGGAGAGGAGGAATTAGTAAATTTAAATTGTAAACAAAAGAATGGCTACAGTTACCTTGTAAAAAGAAGAAAGAGGAAATGCGTGTGAGTGAGTGAGAGTGGTTGCGTGAGTGATTGGTCCAGGTTGGATTTGCAAATTTTCCTGCTCAAAAAAGAAAATTATTTTTTCCCCGAAAAAGTGACATGGAAACATTTTGGTTTGGACAGTGGTGACGAGAGTGAGAAATCG
Organism: Akabosia matsudoensis; assembly: GCA_019593645.1. Classification (NCBI taxonomy): domain Eukaryota; kingdom Metazoa; phylum Arthropoda; class Collembola; order Entomobryomorpha; family Paronellidae; genus Akabosia; species Akabosia matsudoensis. The sequence goes on along the minus strand of VICI01000493.1, from coordinate 8,589 downwards.
GGCGAGGATGGTGGGAAAAACTTGGCCAATCCTGATTGGATGACGATGAGGTCGCGGTGACGATATAATCAAGAAAAGACACAAAATAAATAATCTCGAGTGACCATGGACGAAAAACTTAAAAAGTTGAAAGTTCTGAGGGATTTTTTATTTTAACCATTTGGATCAGTACAAATAAAAAAAAGTAATCACATTTGAACAAAAAGATACAAGTTTGACACATCTCGGGGGAAGGGCACGGAATTTACATTATTTAAATGCAATTTTAAGTATTACATTTTGCAACTAGATGAAGTAGACAAGAAAATAACTAATGTAATTGTTAAGACTGAGGAAAAGGCAATTAAAAGTTAATTACGAGGCAATTTTTAGTAAGCTAGTGTGATTATTATTTTAATTTAAAGAAAGAAAAGTAGCTGATGGAATAGAAAAAAGTAATTTTTTTTCTTCCAAAGAAGGGAGGGAAGAAGCGAGTTCTATTTTATACAATTTTTTTTTGGGAGGAAATAAGTGGCCGCGATGGCTGACTCGAACACATTCGTAATAATTGGCTCGCGAGCGTCGTCGACGGGAGTGTCCAGTGAAGAGGTTGACGGAGGGGGGATGTCAGGGGGCTCCTCGCTTGGGACCGTAGTAGTTAGCGCTGGTAGTGGAGGCAGTGGAGGTGTCGGGCTTGGGGGTGTGGGCGGAGGGGGAGGAGGGCTACTAAACACCAGCAGTCAGCCAGGAGTGAACGGATCTCCGGCCCCGCCGCATTTGGTGACGAGTGTGAGCGACGCCACGGACGATATGGACAAAGTGCTCACCAGCTACTTTGACAAAACAGTCAACTCGGCGACGATCAAGGTGAAAAATAAATTTAAAGTATATTTGTTATGTAGCGAAAGCTACTTTATCTTTACAAGAAGAAAATAAGAAATTAGTATTTAAATGTTGAAGATTAATTTTTTAAACATCTTCATTTTTATTATTATTTCGTAAAGGAGAAGCCGACTCCATCGTCAGAGCTGAGTAAAGGTGACCTCCTCAAGATCCTGAGCTATTTGGAGGGTGAAGTCCAAGCTCGGGACGTGGTGATTGCGACGCTCAAGTGCGAGCGAGTGAAACGGCTTCTGGCCGACAATAAGTATTCCCTCAATTCTGACCCGTTCTCGGCCCTAAAGCGGGATAACTTTGGTAGCTATGTCAATTCAAATGACGCAAAGGTAGTCAAGATTATTCCTCTATCAAATTTGTTTATAATAGAACTAAAAATGGCGAAAACTTTAAAATATCTTTGTTTCTTTTGAAATTTAAATTTGTGAAGGAGGACGTGGAGTTGGTCAGGCTGTGGGAGACCCAGAAGCTGTCGCTGGAGAATCTCGTACGAAAGCAGCGGGCAGCGATGAAGCACATGCAAAAGATTTTAACGGACGCAGAGCTGATTCATCGAAAGATGGCGATGGAGCTGGAAGAGGAGAAGGAGAAAAACGCGCTGAGCAAGGATGGGCGTCAGCTGAAGGAAGAGCTGGACATCGAGAAGCAGCTGAGAGCCCGGCTCGAGAAGGAACTGAAAGACACTCTGGACAGCCACGAGGACGAGAAGAACCGCCACAAAAATATCGTCCTCCTCCTGCTCACCGAGAGGAAACGGATTCTGAAGCAGTTCATGGAAGAGCGGAAGCGGAGTGCTGACTTGTCTGCCATGTTGGAGGACGAGAAGCGCCAAGCCCTCACAATGGCTGAAGGTCTCGAAGAGGAATCTCAGAAGGCGCTCCGAATGGAAGCGGAGCTGGAGAGACAGCTGATCAACTTTCGAGTCGAGAGGGACCGCGTCTCGCAAAAGCTGAAGGGCGAGGAGGACCGTAGGATCGAGGTGGAGAACCAGCTGAAGCTCCTCCGGAACGAGGCAGAGAGTCTGAGGAAGCAGCTGGCGGAGGCTCACTCGGTTGCCATGTTCCAAGCGAGCATCGTCAATAACCAGACTGTTGTCAAGAAGGGCTCTGGAGTTGGAGGAGTCGTGAGGCCCACGGCGACCGTCTCCAGCGTACCAGTTCCTCAACCAAGTAAAAACCCAAACCCGATATCCTCCCTAAAACCCTAAAAAAAAGTATGTATTTTTTTATAAATTTCAAATCTATTTTTTAGCAACTGGAATAGCCAAGCCTGTCTCTGGAGTGCAACCCCCTCAGCCGGTGTCTCCAAACGCTGCTGCTGCTGGAGTGCTCTCAACACAAGTCACTGCGTCTGTCCTTCATCAGGTAGTGTTCCGACTCATTTCCCTTTTCTAAAATCAATCTCAAGCTTCTTTTTTCTCCTTATTTCCTTTTCTTCCCACCTACTTGTTTTTTTTTTTTCAATTTTGTTCCTCGTACCCCAAAAAAAAAACATTTCACTTATTTATTTTTTTATAACTGTACCAAACACATATATTTTTGTAGACAATTATTTAAACTTCTTCCGGTCCCAGCTGTCACACCTTTTATTTTGACTGTGTCAAATTTTTTATTTATTTTTTTATAGAGTAAAACCATATATTTTTTTGTGTCTTTTTTGGAGTGTCTTTCTTGTTTTCTTTGTATCCACTTTCTTTCTTTGTTTCCGCAATGTCCGCAGCTAAATTTTTGTCTTCACTTTCCTTTTGCCTGTTTTTTTGTATACTAATTAATATCATTTGTGCACAAATGTTTTAACGATTTGGAGAAAATGATTTAGTACTAGTCATTGTTCTGTTTACTATGCCAGCCAAATCTCTTCGAGACTTATGGTAGTTCGTGTTCTGGGGTGTTTACAAGAAGCCCGAGCTGGTTGTACAGCTCAACTTGGTGTTTAAATTGAATTCCACTGATGAACAGCCCGTGGGTATCTTCATAAGCGCAATTCAATTCAAACATGACTTGGAGCTGTGGACTCACGTGGGGTTTTTTGTTAACAACCTTCAACAAGAACTACTATAAATCTCAAAGACATTTGGCTGACATCGTAAAAGTAGCAATTTAAATTTGGTTTTGCATCGTTTCCTTCGGCTTTTAGACAATAAAGGAAACAATGATTTATTTAAAAAGCCAAGCCTGTTTCTATCTAGACTCGAAAATCAACTCGCGTCCATTTTTTCTGAAATTGAAAAAATACGATGAGTTTTTAGTTCGGGGAAATTATTATGGGGTGACTTGAGACAGCGAGAAAAAAAAATTATGACCAAAAATAAATCGAGCTTGCCTTTCTTCTTTGCATGCCTTTGCCTTATTTGACAACAATTAACGTTCCATTTGAAAATTGTTGGGTTGAGCCAAGGTTTTGTCTGGTTTATTTGTAGAAGTCTCCCGGTGGGAGCAGCGTTCCCAGCGCGAGTCCTGCCGGTCTTCCAGGTACAAGTAGCATCAACAGCAGCACGCCCTCCTCTTCCTCCACGCTTCTGAGCAGTAGCAGTGCACCTAAAAAGTACTCTTTGGGCAGGGGCGTCCCACCCCCCATCCCTCCAAACAAACCCAGCGTGCCACCCAAAAGCGGGACTCTCACTGCGAAAATCCATGCCGCCAAACTGGAGCAACAAATAACCTGAAATTATCTGAGCCACCAGCACCGCTCCACTGTCGATCCACCGCTTAATCTTCCCTCACCTACTCCTCCTCCTCCTGTTCTTATCTCCTTCCTCCATCATCCCAATCATCCGCTCGGTTCGTCGTCCATAACCTCGTCAGACTTGGAGGAGGACGACGACACAGCATCTGACTCAGCTCCGATTGCTCGCTACTACACAAACTCCTCCCCGATTTATTTATAACCCGGAAATCCGGCTTCTGCTCCCCCATATCTCCTCAACTCGCTCACAGTTTTATTTTTACGTTGTCTCTCAATGCCCCTAGTCCCACCTTCCCCCTATGGAAGAAGGACAGGGATATCCAGCAGATAACCTTTTGCTACAATTCTTCACTAAGCTGGTGGCGTCCATTGAATTCTTCTACACCCACCAGACGAAAAAAAATCTTTGTTTTCGTTATTATTTGATACGGTAAACCAATAATGAACATGTTTGCTACCTGATTCTCCTCTCAATCCCTCATCCCCCTTCCCTCCCCCAACAACATGTTCAAAAAAATCTATCAAAATTTGAACTGCTTCTAAGTTTAAAAAGGCAATTCTGGTTGTTGATCGTTTTTGAACAAAAGTTAAGTTTTTAAAAATATAAACTACAGTTTTTTACCACCTGACCAGAGAGAGTAGACTTTTTTCCTCCAAACAAAAAAAATTAAAACAAGTATATGTAATCAAATTTAAAGCCCACCCCCCGTTTTTTGCGTGTAAACACCAGTTAAATTTCAGCGTAGCTTCCAAAAAAAGAAATACTTAAAAGCTAAGGAACCACGATAATAAAGAAGAAAAATGTTACCCGTAATTTTTATCGACAGAAATATTCAAACCGACTATAGCAATGTAAAAATTAATTAATTTAAGAAAAAGGAGTGTGTGAAGGTTATTATTATAAAAAAAAACAAGCAATTAAGTTAAATGCACCCCCAGTCACTAATATTACACAATATTATATTTATATATTTTAAATTTGGCAACTGCATTTAAAAGAGAATTTACATGAGCTGATTTTATATTTTAAAGGATGTTAGGTAATAGAATTTTAATGTTGTTTTTTCTTCTTTTTACGTGATATTCTAGTTCTGCAATTTTTTTTTTTTGTTTTTATTATGTTTAATTTTACTGAAACTCCGGTACGAAATGCACGTTATTCCTCATTCATCATACGACAAATTTAAATTTAAAAAAGAAAAGCTTAAGTTTGAATTGGGAAAAGGGTTTTTGATTAGAAAAAAACTAGACAAACGCTGCGTATTTCCTTTTTGTAGAGAAAAGAAAAGAGCCGCCGAGAAAAATAAATAATGCAAAAGATAGTTACTATTTTAATTAAAAAGAAGAGTATATATTTATTATTATTATGAAGAAAGAAAAACTGTTAATTGTAAAATTTCTTAGTGGAAGACATGGAGTATAAATTAGTAGAGAAACGTTATATTGTCGAAGGAAACGAAGAAAAGGTTTGTTAAATAGTTGAAGTAAAAAAAAGAAAGAGAGAAAGTTTTGATTTCGATTGTTTTATTTATTTCAAAGGGAGAAAACAAATTAGAGCCATTGTGTTACTTTAGAGGCATGGAGTACATGAGGGTATCTATTTTTAAAAATGATAAGCATACGGTTTTTGTTTTTCAAAAAAACTGATAACAATGTTGACTAGCGAAAAATAAAATCTATCCGTGAAACAGCTATACTTTTGGCTAGCAAGGGAAAGTTATTTGCGAGATATGTCAAGTAATTAAAAACCGTGCGTGTGAGGCGCCGTCATTCTCAAACCTATGCAATGCCGCAACACCAGTGTTCATGGCATGGATTTTATTCTGAAAAATATTTATGCACTACTGGCTTCAATTTTTGCTTACAAATTATTTTTATTATTATTTTTTTATTCAATTTTTTTTTCAAACGCAAATTTTTAAACTTAGTTTTACCTAAACCGAATAGGAAACAAAAAAAATCTATTGCGCATCTCTTCACTGTATACCATCACCCCCCACACGAAAAATCGTTACATTTTTTTTTTCTTTTCCGCATTTATCAGCTGAAAAGGAATAAAAAGAGTTTATTTTTACATCGACACGCGCTGATTCATCCCCCTGACCTTTCCCCACAAAAACAAGAAATTCTACATAACTAGAGCCTACTTTTAAATTTGATTATATAAAAAAAGGATTCCACTGGCGACCATGTTTTTTGTTTTGTTTTCTTTGATAAATTACAAATACATTTACACTGGTATAATTTACAATTAAAATTTTTGTTGCATCTTTTCTCTTTTGAAATGTTTGGATTGAGTTGAAACACTAAAGTTTTTAAAGAAACAAAACAAATTTACTGGAAGAAGAATGAAAACGAGTGATTTCTTTTCATTTTCTTTTGGATTTCTTGGGAGGAAATTTGATTTGGTAACATATTCTGGAGGGGAGCTGGGAGGGTAGCACCTCTGTAAAAAATACTTGTGATAAGAATTTACAATAATATGTATGTCCGTGTATCTGATTCATTGTCTGTTTTATATATCATCGGGGGGAATTTGGTCGGGGTAGGGTTCATTAGGATTGATGGGTGGACGGAGTTGGGGAGAGCCAGGGGGATTCATGTGTCCTCCGAGGGGAGCTCCTCCTCCTCCTGCAGCTGCTGCTGGTTGAGGAAAAGGCGCTGGCTGGGGCTGGCCGAGTCCCTGAGCAAGAACAGGAGCTGCCATGCGAGCTCCATCAGGAGGGTAGCGCTCTCCAGGCAAGTCCATGGCGTAAAAGGCATCCACCAGGGGATGAACTTCAATCTGGTTCACGCCCAAAGGCTGGTCCAAAGCTGGGTCTGCTGTCGCTTCCGCCAAATTGGTCACGCTTTTTGACTTGACACACTTCAAAACAAATTTATAAACACAAATTTAATATTTAGCATTATTGTTTTGGGGGAGGGGACTTTGGGCAAAGATAGGCGCATATTATTTTCCAACCTGAAAGTCAACGTGTCTAGACTTGGCTTCCTCCTTCTCCCAAGACATTCGTATGAAGGGCCTCTGGACATAGTTGTAAATGACTTCGGCCCTCCCGCCCGGGCGCTTCTTGACCTTTTCCTTGTACGTGGGGTAGCCCTCAATTCCAAGGCGGATCTTTTTGAGGCCCCTCTCCTTGAGCACCTGCTTTGCAACGTCGCGATTCTCGATGTACTTGAAGAACCTGTAGAGCGCTGTGCTGTTGACGGTTTGACTGTACTCCTCGCCCATCTGGGGCGGATACTCTTCGTCCCAGTCGACCGTGTCGTCGTCGAGGAGAACGACAATGTGACACTCTCGGTCGCCCCGCTCCGCAGAGTTGACCATCAGCGGAAGGATGAGCTTCTCGAGGAAGCTTTCGAACTGATGGCGAGCTCCCTCGTTGGATAGCTCGTGAAGAAGGCCCCTCAAATTTTGACACTTGATAGTGCTCGCCCCGAACGGGATGAGGAGGTAGTCACACGCCTCCCGAAGCTCTTGGACGCTCACTGTGGGCGGACATCGGATCTGCCCGGTCCTGTAGTACTCTAAAATAGCTCGGAACACAGTGGCAGACAGGCCCTCGGCCACTTCATATTCCCCCCGGTCGTTGGCGTGAACAAACTCCATTCCGCTGGTAAACATTCGCCCCAGCATTGTATTCGGGTATTGAGTGAAAATCTGTGGATCCACGACGAATCGAGTGTTGTCCACGACAAGAGTTAGCCTCTCCTCCATGTACGAAGCGCCTCCGACAGCACCTCCAACCGCACCACCAGACCCACCAGGAAGGGACGAGTCTATCGAGTGACCCAAGGATTTACCTACTCCATGAGCACCACTTCGACTCCTCTCACTCCTTCAAAAAATAAACAAACACAAAACCCTCCTGTCAGCAAAACACATCCTCCTCCATACATCCCTCCACAAAAATGTCTTTCAACCTACCGCATTCCTCTCTTGAAAACAGGTCTCCTCCTGTGCTCATCGTCGTTGTAGTCCTCCGTGTCGGAACTGCTGTCCCCTCGCTCATACGATTGTCCCGTACTCACCCGATCCTTCCCTCCACTCGCCATACTCACCGACCTTGTTATTTGAACAACCAAAAACATAAATATCAAGAAGCACGTCCACCTGACAAAAAAATTAAGTATTTATCCATGTTCCTCCCACCAACCTATTCATTTTTTTCTTTCCTTCTAAATACTTCTCCCCTTCACTCCCTCCGATTCAAATTAACTTGTTTATTTGAGCCACCTCCTCTTCGTCACCTCACCACCCACGAAGATAACTTAAAATAAATAAAAAAATACTAAATTAAAACTATTTGTAAAAGTTTTAAATCCTTTCACTCAGCCAGCACATGATTCACACTCCTCAACACTCGCTTTCTCAAAAAAAAAAACATCGTCACGTCGTTTTTTTTTCTGGCAAACAAAAAAAAAATAAGCTGATGTCTCATCGTCATATTCCTCCCTATCCTGCCTATGTTAAAACCATGCACTTTTTTGGTGTATATTTCACACCAACCCTGCAACACACACAGACAAGACTCTCTCTGTCGTAAAGCTTGTCGTCACCAGATAAGGCATGGTAACAGAGACCCACAAAGAATATTATGCTCTCCCTTGGGAACACTGTCATTGGCGAGGGTCAGCCTTGCTTTGTCATCGCCGAGATTGGTCAGAATCACCAGGGGAGCGTGTCAATTGCTCGCTCTATGATTAAGGCTGCTGCTGAGGCAGGTGCGTCATGTGTCAAGCTCCAAAAGACGTCTCTTCCCGATCGGTTCGCAAGGGGGGCCCTCGTGCAGGCCTACTCAGGGCCAAATGCATTCGGACCCACGTACGGAGCCCACCGGGCGCACTTGGAGCTCTCCCAGAATGACTTTAAGGAGCTTATGCAGTACGCCACCGAGCTTGGCCTCGTTTTTTCTTCCAGTTGTATGGACATTGTAAGCCTGTTTTATTTACTCAATTTTGCTAATTACATTTCTAATTAATAATTAACAACGGTCGTATCGGTTTTGAGAAAAAAAAATCTTTCTA
>VICI01000492.1:0-36906 GCA_019593645.1 Akabosia matsudoensis | reverse complement strand
TGGAACTCCAACTCCTTCAAGGCTTTCCTCAAGCTCCAGGCAACCTCTTTCGACCTCCGGATTTTCGCAACCTTTTACAGGTTCGAAAATAGTCATTTTTAATAATTTGCCAGATTCAATTGGGAACGAGTACTAGATTTACATATCGTTGTGTTTTTAGGTGCACCAACTCTTCCATCGTCAACTGCAGCTCGTGAGCCATCTACTTTCACTGGTCCATCCAGGTCCCCAGTCTCAACCAATTTTCCAAACCCGACTGCCTCACAGTTGTCAAGTCGTCCACCCACCACTAGTCTTCCCATTCGAAACACCTCTGTCCCCTCCGACTCTGATTTCTGTTCAACTCAGTGTGGCTCTTGTGCTTCTTCTAATCCACCACCACCTCCTCCAACCCATTCGCAACCGCCTTCGGACGAAGACTTTTTGCGCATTCCAGGAGCACTCATGTCCCAAGTTCCCGTAATTTTTTATCCTGATTGCAGTGCTAATGCATACACTCGCCCAGCCATTGTACCTTTTTGCCCATCCTCTCAAACCCAAGGCGCCAACGGTAATCAACCGTCTCTCAGTATGCGTTTCCCAGACACTTCGAGTTTTCTAGTGACTCCCGGAGGTCCTATCGCCAGAAATGCATTTGTCGGCGATCATGCCGCCTCTGCTTCTGTCAGAGTCGCCCGAAAAGTTAGACGGGGTCCACGTCAACAAAGGCCCGCTTCACATTGATTTTCTTTCGAAATATTCTCCATATATTAAATCTTATCCTTCAAGTACCTTTCATAAGTTTAGTTATTCATCCCTAATCGTTACTTCCTAATTCTAAACTGTGTGTAGTTAAATTGTGGTCGTATCCCTGTGTGCAGTTCTGCTGTTGTCGTAGTCACTCTGATTGTTGGACAAATTTCATGGTTTTGAAAAAATATACCTTCTGCTGGCGAATGGAATTGGTTTGAAAAAATGACATTTGAAAATATTTCTTAAATTATTTATTAGCAATTAGACAATGAATTGGTGATTTTCAGCCTATTTAGCAGTTTTCATGCTTCTAATTAAGTACCTAGTGCAAATGAATGAAATAATAAGTAGCCTAGACTTGTACTGAGCCTATTTTATACAATTGTGTTAAGACAGAAAAATAAAAAAACGATAAAAGATTACGTTATCCTCATAGTTAAAAGTCTTTTGAAGGCTTTGCCGTACAAATACTCGACCCGAGAACAAAAATTGGGCTAATATGCAAACCTACAAATTCCGATAGTCCAAAATCTAGGCTGTTTTCAAGCCATCTTCTGCCGCTCATCTTGTTCATGATGATGCATGCACCACTGTTGCACCTCATTTCGACTCGACATGTGACACAATGGCCATCAATATTGAATGACATGAACACAAAGACAGGATTCATACTGAAAGAGTCTTTTATTTCATAGTTAAATAGGGAACAATACACCTCGTACTAATTGACTATTAAAGCATAAAGCTGAAGATTCACAGGGTCCCTATTCCTAAAAACATTGGTAATTACCCTTAACAACAATTAAAATCGTACACTCATCAAAACAACTAAAACTTTTTAAATACAATTTTCTTCTATTCACAATTGAAATAAACCTACGAACCTGGAAACTTTGAAGGTGGTAAGCTACTTGGATTGATTTTAAAGGGAGGTGACTCGCTAGACCTGAACGCTCGTCCTGCATCATTTCCCTGCATTAGGCTGATCGTCTCGTCAATATCATCATTTCCTACTGGTTGATAAGATGAATGCTCTTTAGATGAATCAATTCCACCTTTAGTCATTATCTTTCGGCATACGAAGTAACTAGAAAATGAAAAACAGTCATTGATTAAACTTACTAATTACAGATTAAAAAGTCAACTAAAGAACTTTACATACTGCTACTCATGCGCATCATGCTTTCACTTAATATTTTGAGCTGACTGCAAATCTTCTCGACCCATTTCTACGAATCTTGTGTAACAGCCAATGAATGAGCAAAGGTAGATTTTTTTCATGCTACAAAATTACGCGATAATCCTACCACTCGATAGTCGCAAGCTCTCCTGAACAGCGTTTGCTATAAATGCCAACGGCCTATTTCAGCTTGATTTGATTACAAGACTCTCTTCAATAGTTCAAAACAGGGGGCAGCGGTAGGGTAAAAATCATTCCGCAAAAATTAAAGATGTCACAATGACAAAGCATCATATGCAAAGCGTATAAAACTAAGAACGTGGTAAAAGCAGTTGAGCCCTTTTATGCATCATTTTAATTTTTGTCAGCGTCTGCAACGTTAATCTTTTCTGGGCGTTAGTTGTCATAAGCTAGGTGCATTTCCTTGGCTTTTTTATTTGCATAGTTTATATCAGCTCAAGCAAACATTTGTATAAGCATAATATGAATTTTCCAATTCTAAACGTAGATATTAAATGCTAATAAGCCTCGTAATCCATGAGAAACGTGCATTGCAAGGCTGAAGTAAAATCAAAGAAACGGTTTTTGGATTTTACCTTAAGTGTTTCAGTTAATTTTGTCTGTAAATGGTTTCGTTTGAAATGAGGGTTCCTTAATGTGTTCGGGGGATTTAAATAGTTCAAAAAAAGTGAGTCGATGCGAAAGTGTTTTGATAAAAACATGAAAACAAATACTAAAGTTTTTTTTCCTCCAAGGCAAGGAGGCATTCACCAAGGTCCGTCCAATGATTTGGTCGCGTTTTTTTGTCTTATCATCTTTGTCCATGTGTCCATCACCATCACCAAACAGAGTTGAGTAAAATGATTTTGTAACACTACCAAACGCCGTCATTCATACATAGGAATACTGCATTTTTTTTGCAAGTGCAGAATGGTTTTGATAGGCAAAAGTAGTAGTACACATTAGTATAAAGCCACACAGAAACAAATAAAATCAAAGATGAAAGTTTTAGAGTAGAAAATACGACACATTCTTGAGTGTGAGTGAGTGAGAATTTTTGAGTTGTTTTATTTTGTTACTATGAATGTTATTTTGCAGGTATGATATTACGATTATTGCTCGTATTTTAAAATACGTATTCTTTTTCTGAAAACATTTAAGAGACATTTAATCTAGTAGTGAGAGGTTACGAGTATTTTAACTATGGACCAACGAGTAGGGATTTTTATCACAAAAAACTTACTCTTCAGTTTGGAGTTTTCATGAAAAAGAAGGAAAACATAGTTACGACACAAACGCAGGAGGCAAAACGTAATCACGAGGTAACAACTATTGTATATTTTTTTTGTCTTTACCAATAATCATATCAAGTACTAATACATAATTTTTGTATGCAGAATTCTAAACAATTTTTTACTATATAACGAACGAGGTATATTTGCCGTATACATCATTTTGCCTATTGTCTATAATACTATGATTGACTTGTCGCTATTCGTTAGGTATGTATTGTTTTATAATTATAATTTTGAGAATGCATGTCATGAGAAGTGATACAATGGAATACTGGATGGTGTCCAGCCCCTCCTGAGCACCACCACCACTAGAGATATTCATTTTTTTAAATATTTGACGTTAATGAAATATCTCAGCGGTTGTTTAAGTCTGAAACATTATGCAGCCTCGATACACTTTTTTCTGCATAAGAGAAAACAACTAAAGAATATATTAAATTATGCTGCAAATTTGAGACCCATGGAATTATATTGACTGGACTTTTTAAAGCATTTATCTTTGTGGGATTTTTCATCTGATAAAATGGGGTGTGAGCGTGTGGTGGACAAAAACTCGTCAACTAAGTAATTTCTTACCCAAGTAAACTAGAAAGGGTGACGGCCGCACCAAGTATGGCAACAGTTGCAGGACTGACCACAGGACTCTGAACAGGTTCGGCTGAGGATGTGGTTAAAGGTGCTTGTAATCGGTTCCCGAACCGGTTTAGAAAGTCCAAGACAACGCCGTTGGTCCAACCAAATCCAACTACAACATCGTATTCACCACCACCACCAGGTAATCCCTCCACGGTGACATCATACTATATAAATAAATTTTTACCGGAAATGAAATGATGTTGCAAGTGAGCATGTATTCGATTTCAAAATGTTTACAATTCTGAAGTAAGCAATTTTTTACCTTTTCAAACATGTGGTTTGGGACAGACTGATAGAATGCTTTGAAGTTTGTTACAATCCATTTCTCGGCCAGCTTAAAAGCTAACTCCTTTGCCTCTTTGGAATCAGCCTTGTCCAGAGCATCGACGAGAAAATATTGCAATGGTGCCCAGCCGTTGGGATAGTCCCACTGTTCTCCAGTTTGGAACATGCTGGTGGGTACTCCTCCTCGTTCTTTGAGCACTCCCTGAGCGTCCATGTACGAGATGACCTTGGAGACAACGGCAGGAGATGAGTAGGCTCCGACCCAGAGTGGAACAATATTCGACATGTAGAAGAATTTCCTTGATTTCTTGTTCAGTAAGTCGTAGTCGAACCAACAGCCCTTTTCTTCGTCCCAGAATACGTCTTCTATTGTTATCCTATACTGGTTTGCTATGTTTTGGTAGTACGCTGACTTCTCTTTACTTCCCAACTGTCATTGGATAAAAGCACATCTTGTCATTCATTATGTTCTCCGAAGACATGAGCTCATACATACATAATGTTATATTATTACCTCTTCGTAGAACTCGGACATGATTTTCGCATTCAGGTAAATAAAAGAGTTAAGTTCTACGGGAGCTATATGTCTGGTCTTGGTATCAATAAGTTCTCCTAAAAGAGAAAGTTGCCTCTTAAATAAGTAGTTTTTGGTGCGGGTAAATGCAATTTTTAGATCTAAAGAGTTTCCATTACCGTCCGCAATGCTCTTCAGTTTGTTATTGAGAAACCAACGGGTTGAGTAATCCCATCCGGACTCAGCGCCAGCCTTCAGATTGAAGTAAAGTTCTCTCTTCTCTTCTGGAGTGTGCAGATGTTCCTCGGCAAGGTCATAGTCTTCCCTGAAGAAGCACAAATGACGAATGTAATGACTAGTGACAATGTGATAGAAAACGAAGGTAGGGTCCGTGGAGGTTTAGCTTACCTGTAAGATTCTGGTCGGGGTCCATCCATTTCTACATTGAATCGCACAACTTCGTACTTTCTTCCTTTGAGATCAATAGTGACCGTTCTATTTTTTAGCCAAAACTGGAACTCCTGGTCTAGTGTATCAATGCTCTGACGGAGAAAGGCTTGGTCTTTCAATGCATCGTGGTAGAGCTTAAACATGGGGATGAGAAGAGGAGGCTGAGATCGTCGAAAGTAGATTCGTCCTCCGTTTGGTACGTAGCCGAGCAGAGTGACCATTTGCATAAGATTTGATAGCATGCCTTTGACGGTCGCATACATTTCAGAGAGAATCAAACCTCTCATAATCCAAAAAGAGTCCCAGTAGAAAATCTCTCGAAATCTACCTCCAGGTACAATCACAGGGTGGTCGAGGTAAATCATCGAGTACATTTCTGGTCTTTCCTTCACGTCGTCTTTGATTTTTCTTCCTAGTTGCTTCCAAAACGCATGTAGCTCGTTAGCCCAAGTTCGAAAAGACACGTCCGATATGTTTTTCAGAAATGCAGGATTGGCATGCCAGTCTGAAGGGTCCCATGTTTCGAATTCAGAACCCTCAGGGTCGAAATTTGCCTCAACGAAAGCTTTGATATCTGTTTTATTGGGTTTCTCCTCGTGTTGCTCCATGAAAAGGTCGAAGTTTTTTAAGATCTGAGTTGGTGAGTATTTCAGCTTCATATCAACAAACGTTTTCGAATCTTTGTAAATCCCGGCCATTTGCACAGTGTGGAGCAACTTGCCATGACAATATATTTCGCTAAAAATCATACAAAACGATACACTTAGACGAGAAGCCGACTTTTTACATTACGCGAAAGCGATTGCAAAGTTGACCTTTATCTTTATCCAGTAAAATATCTTCGAAACAAACACCTACTTCAACATAAATGTTTTACAAACATTAACTTAACGGGAATCAAGAATTAATTGTAGTATATCTGTTATATCTGATGTAGATCTAGCTTTAAAAATAAATTCTTCTCTAAGTTTTTTATATATCAAAAATTGGGTATTGAGTACCTGCGTATTGAACCCAGTTCGTTCTCACATTACCCCAGCCCTTTCTCTTCTATTTCCAACAATCAGAAAAAATAGTTGTTCTTTTCAATTTACGATGACGGAAATCTCTCTATAGTAAAGTTATGGCAATATGTGATTGCTTTTTGTTTCATGAACTCCGATAATTTCCTGACCTTTCTAAACTAATTCTCCATTTTCCCATTCTGTGTAATGAAAGACTTTCATCAAGAACCAACTGTGTCAATACCCTATCCATCAAACTTAAGCAATCCGCATCTCATTGTGGAACACCCATGTCTCAAAAATTCGCTAAATGGCTAACTTTCTTCCTTTTCCTGGCCGAGTAAACGTCTGAGAAAAATGCGCACCGTAAGTGAAACTGTGCGAAAATCCTGTTAAGATGCATTAGTGCATGGAATGCAAAAAAACTGCACTGCTTCATGGGCAACATAATATGCAAGACAAAAGTATTTAGAATATTGCAATCGATCAGTTTCATAATACAAAAATTTACCTTTCACATGGTGGAGGGTAATCAATACCAGTAGACATAGTTGTGCAGACAACCGTGGACAGTAACAAAAATATACTACACTTTACTTGCGCCATTTTTAATATAGATTTAGAATAAGTTTGGCTGGGAATATTTTAGTATATTGACTTGGAAAATAAAAATAAATATGTTCCCTTTCTCAAAGTTTAGTAATATAAATCCCTTCTCTCTAATCTCCAAAAGAGCTTAAAATTTTTACGAAAACCAAAAGGGAATAGTCAAAATTATCTTTGCAGTTGTCCTATAAGCGAGTTTGAGTATCACTTAGAGTTGCCAGTTGACTATTTCTGGTGCTTTCAAGGAAATTAACTAAGGGACCTAGAAATTATTTGAATATCTGCTTCTATAAAATCTGTATATTTTGAGATCACAGAAAAAGCAGGTGAGTAGAGATGGACTGGAGGTAGAACTAGCGTTCCGGTATTGCTCAGCCGCTAGAACATACAATAGCTGCTTTCGATGTCATCATCAGAGAGACTGGAAACAAAGAAAAAATTCCAAGAATGATCATACAACATAGCGGAAGGGATTTCAAACAGTCTTCCTTTTCAATAAAGTCTCTATTACAAATTTAAGGATCCCTTTTATGAACTGGATTCCCATGATACATTAAAAACAACCTGCTTCGTATTAATCGCACAAAATTCAAATAAGGCTATTGAAAGTACCGTAGGTATGACAAAATTACATTTAATAGTAATTATTGTCACGCATAGCGTAGATGGGAACGCTCGACGTTTCGTTTAGGTACAACGTTTCCTTTTGTCGGATTATTTAGTTTAGCTTGATTCATTTCAGTATACCTACGTGCAGCTCAGCTTAGCCAACTTCTGCTAACCTTTGATGCGTACGCAAAATTTACAATCAAGAAAAATGAGCAGATCACGCACACTTTAGACTATAGTAATTACAGAAAAAATGTTTTAAAGGACAATATATCAAGTTTAGAAACGCAAAACCTGCTGGGTATTGTTTAAATACTATGCAGTTTGATTGGCCAATTATTTATCTCCAACTTAACAAATCCATTGAATGAATCCCAATCCAGTTCTGAAATGAACGGAAACCAACCAGAAAAGTGGTTTGCCTTTTTTGTTACGTTCTATTCTAACTTTACGCACGCTATGATGGCACAGTTCTGCTCATCCTCTCGCAACAGTAGTAAAATAGTTATTGAATTAAATTAAAATCGAACGAGAGGAAAGTAATTCATATGCATTTTTGTCGGTGTGTTCAGTCAACTTGTTCTGTGGTTGGTAAGAGACTTCTCTGTTGCGAACCAATGCCTAACACTACAGCGTACCTATTTTTATACAACACCATATTACAAGATTTAACTTTTTCCGCCATTCATGGCATGCCACCTGCCTTCAAAGCGATTGCATTGGAACAATTTTAACGGTACATGTTCTTAGATGAGTAACCGAGAATGTTCAGACTAGGTCAAGGTAATGCAAACGTGACGTTTTTATCGAAAAGTTCTTACCACGTGAGAGCATTGTTGGAGAACAAAGGCTCTTATCGCTTTCAAAGAGACTTTTATAGATGAAGCCAAGTCAAGTGAAAAGATTTCAAAGGGTCTGGAGCTCTACTCATTGGCAAACGCAGGAGTTGGAAAGAAAAGTTGCTCACTTTTTGCCGCATTCCACTCTCTATCCACTCTCAAATCCTCTTGTCCTACTCCGTAATTATGCTTACACAGATGAGCTCGATTTTACATCATCATCCCGAAACGCGAAAAACTTAACGGAGATTATAAGAGATTTTTTATAGCAATATTCCAATCATATAGTCAAATATATAACACAGGAAACATGCAATCCAGCACTATAATTCGTGTAAAACCGTAATAACTCCACTGTCTACAAGTTCTTTGGGTACTCAGCCATAATGGAACATGTTATTGATAAATTGAATTGTATGATTTTAGGCTTTGATCTACCTAAAGAACACGGTAGCTTGATTTTCACGATTTTTATGGCTTGACAAGAGTGAGCAGGTGCCCTATCAGTATTTATCGGAACAACACTGTAACGAAATAGCGTCTAGACTATTTCGCCCAATGTGAATGACAAGGATGCTTGGCTCCTTATTCCCTTCAAAGTTTCTCCTTTCTACCCGTTCTCCATTTGGACAAGGTTTGCACTTATAAACTCCTTACGAATTGATTTGTTCATGTGCTAGTAATTTTGCACACGTCAACAGCTAATTGACTCTTGAAATGAAAGGCATTTGTGCCCGAACTATCTTAGTGTCATAACACGAACGATCAACCTGTCGTAACTATAAATTGCATTAAAAGGTGACGAGAGTTTCAGTTGTTGCTGACCTGTACCATGTTGTAAAATAGCTATAATTGATTTATTTATTGAAAGGTTAGCCAATTTTAGAGGCTCATAATAAAGTGCTCGCATAGACAATACTTGCGCGTGGTATTATGCATTTTAATAAGTGGCAGCAAAAAAAAATTTGTAGTGTAAGGGTTTGGGACCAACGACATTACTGTACCTCACTAATTGGCCATGTTGGTGCCAAGTATTTCGATGGCGCGGTGGTCTCAGTAGCAGGTGAGGATTGTTTCATAAAATACTATATAGATACTTCCTGACATACCATGAAACACAGAATACAAATATTATCCTAACTTATCAGTACTATGAATTATAGAGGTATACTGAAATGCTTTTGGCTCTTGTACCATATTTTTTTCAATTTGAACGGAGACATTTTTATAGCATAGTATGAGTTACATTTGCACATACGTTTGCATATGAGATTATTTTCTCATCAAATAAATACCCTTCTCCCACGAATAGGTGACTTTTTATGGGACAAAAAAAAAAGAAAAAGAAAAGCAATATAGATAATAACTGTACCTGGACGAATCGAAGAGTCCATTGTTGAACTTAAAATGTGAACATTTTGCCAACGCACAGGTTGAGAAAAAGAAATTGCTATGGGCTTATTGAAGGATGAGCACTCTTGAACTTCTGAGCAGGTACTTTTTGTCAACACTGGGATGGGGTAGTATCACAATGGTAGACAGCAGGGTCAAGTTATCTCACCCCAAAATACTTTTGATCAATCAACAGTGGAATTGAACATGGACAAAAGTTTTAAACTGGGGACCAAAACTTGACAAAGAAAAAAATGCTGCCTGTTCAAGACTATGACTGTGCCAGTACTGAAGAAAAGGTTTACTTTTACTTGAAAGAAAAATCCTAGCTCTCTCTCGCCTCGTGAGTTGTGCCAGCAGATTGAATGGAAACTGAAACGTACTGATATTTCATCTAGGTCTCCTCCGTGAATTCTGCGCGTTTGACAGACTCCTTTTTTCCTTGTGAGAGAGCGGACGGAAAAGTTCGTATGCTGTCTGAAGACGCTTTTTCCTATCTGAGTGGCTCTGCCAACTGGCGTGGTGGTCTTAACAGGGAGATTCGTATGCAAGAGTATGAGTACACAAAAAAACTGCACTGCTTCCTTTCATGTACTTCCACCACGGAAAAAGGAAGGCAAAATACACTGATTTGGAAAAGAGTTGCTTTTAGTATTTTCTTTTGAGGACAAATAAAAAACGCTAACTATGGTTAGGAATGCGCTCCATTCATGAATCTGCGAATGACGCAATTCTGCTATACTTTAAAAAAAATCTTAATAGGATTTGTTAGATGATGAGGAGCATTCAAATATTGTGCTCAAATGCAGACAATAAGGGAATAGTTATCCAGAAAGCGACCACGTAAAAGTGATGATGAGGACTAATGGCTAACTATTGTTTTTGCCTGAAAAGTCATGTCTACAGTGACAAAATTAAACCACATGTATCGTGCAAATATCGCAAGAACACAGTACAGAATATCAAACTTACTATCTTAATAGAATATTATTGAAACAGAAAATATGAACCTACAATTTTTGAAGGAGTCGCGTAATGTTGAGGTATTGTAGTGCGTACATCTTCTGTACAGAAAAATGTACTCTTTCCTCCAAGACAAATCGAGTGAACGATTTATGGGACATACTAATCGGGGCAACATGTGCACATATACTCTCTGAACTTTACGGAATTGATTAAATAAATATGATAGAGAGTTTACTTAGGTAAATTTGTAACTCTTTCATTCGCAATTCCCATTATGTTTAGACAACGTTTTGGCATTACAAACTAGATGACAAGTTTTTTTCGTATAACCTTCTAATACAAAGGCATTGCATCAGTTTTTTTCCTACGTCGATTAACTCCTTAAATCTGATTGGTCGACATGTAGCCAAACCTCCAACTTCTGAGAAATAATTGGTCATCAGTCAACACACCCGTGGCAAACCCCACAGTGGTTTGGTATCTACGTAAACACTAAATTGGCACATTCACGTGTATTTAGGAACGAGAAATTTTCGGATATACTAATACTCAACGTTGGTTACATTTTTTTGGTACCTGTGATCTATCACAGACAGCATTTTGAGGAAATTGGTATGCATACAAATATTTATGACGACTATGCATTTTTTGTTTGATTGATATACACTAGACTCATCATTTCGTAGCTGCAGATATGACAGCTTTGTGAGTTTGCAACTTTACCTGAAAAATTTCAGCCTCTCTCTCTAACACACTACAAATTTCAATGACGTTGACCTACACACATACATCAGACGATCGGCACGTTGGACTGACGAAAAAGTAATCGTGGTTAGCTGCTGACTGTTCTGACGCGTTCTTTTTCATCGGCCAGAAAAAACCAGCATACTTACAAGTTAGGGTATTTGTTTCAAAGGCCTTCACAAGTACACCAAGACGCAATCAAGCCAATAACCCAACAGTAATTATCATGATGATGGTAATAATCCTAGCGATCGTATATTATCCTACACAAAAATCATTATTGCATGTGGATTACACATATTATAACTAATACAAACTACTATTGTGAGAAGATGAGGAGCAAAATGAGTCTTTAATCTGCAGCAACTTTGGGTTAAAATGCATTCCGGTTAAAAAGTGCTTGAATTGTTGAATTTGTAACCTTGCAATTTTGTTGCAACTGCGCAGAAAAACGACGATTTAATGGATCTTTCAACAAGAAATGAATGCATTTCATTGGTCGATCAAAGAGGCGTGATTTGTGGCGAGAAACAGATAACACAAGAGGACAAGGATGATGGGGAAGGGAGCAGTTATGCAAACTGGTTGACTACTCCAATTATAATTAAGGATCTGTAAAGAAAGTCTGTCTGCTGCTTTTTATGTTACAATTAATTACACTTTGAATGGGCTATGAAATCCAATCATGCACTTAGGTATGTAAGTCTGTCTCGTAAAAATTAACCATTAACATGTTCAGGGTACCTTAAAACTTTTAATAGAGCTTATCATGTGCAACTAGAGTTGATTATCTATGCAAAAGCAGAAATTCTCTTGAGATGGGCTTGAGATCTCGTAATTTTCCTTTCTTTCAAGTCGGAACTGGTTAGTCCAACGATCATTTGGCAGTTGAAACTATAGCTTTTGGAACTATAGCCCGGGCAGTTATTAGAACAATTACGTTGCTAATATCGTTGTATTCCTAACTTTTACTACGTCAAACCATTAAATACCTTTTATTCATGTTTATAAAATGATCATGTCATCTTGGAGTACTCTTAAAATGTAAAGGAAACAAATGCTAAGAAAAGACTATGTAATTAGCATACATTCATGTGTAATGTGTAGTAATTAACGTGCAGTCCACCTAGATACGCAAACGAACATAAATGGATCCTTCAAAATCGATGAAAAATGAAGCATGTTTGTACCTTTGATGAATCTACACATGGTAGTAGTAGTCCTATCTACATTTTATATGATTTGATTTTTACCTTTTCAATCAAAAGGCTTATAGATCGTGGTTGTCAAAGCAGCATCAATAAATTCTCTAAGCCTTTGGCACCCATTGCTAGAGACAAACTACCTCATTTGCTTGATACAACTTTGTTTTCACACAGACTGACAACAAACTAAACTGCGGTAGCTATTTATCATCGCCAATAGTGATGATAGGAGCAGAAGGTAATAGACAACTGTAAGTTGTAATCAACTGTAACCTATAATCTTACGGCGACATTGGATTGTTTCTTCATACAAAACTGCACAAAGCACGAAAACTTCTTTGCCATCTGAATTTTATTGCATGCAATGATAATATTTGCACGGTTGTTCTATAGTTCAAAAAGTACTATGCCTGTACGGACATCATCCGTATTGCAATTTCTCGCTTGTGCAAAATTTTATGAACAGAAGCCATATCTTGAGGAAATATTGAAAAAAAAATTATCAGACATCAGCGCAAATCACAATTCTAGAACATCACTATTATCATTTAAACATGAACATGAGTTTGCACTGCAGGTAACATGTACGACACGAGTTGGCCCATTTAATCAATATCTTTAAGCTATATTACTTGAGCCGTAAATAATATTTTGGATTCAAAATGATGGCGCAAGTTGATTTTGAATTTTTTATGGCACATATTACTAATAATACATAGTTTTGGCTTGTTAGTTTATCTGCCAATAATTATTTGTCAAGGGTTTCTATGCGATTTCCGATTGCTTTCAATTGCACACATGCAGCTTTTTGGATGACCGAAATTCTTGATCGGGTGTTTTAGGATTTTTCAGTAGTTCAAATTCATCTAAATAGGGGAAATTGCCCTGTTTTTGCTATGGGTAAGCGCACCTCAAGAAAACATACTGAGTTACTAATTTCTTCACATAATTGAACTGTTAATGAGACACACATTACAATCATTAATGTGACGACCTTCGACGGAATCCAGTTGTCTAATAAGGTCTCGCAAAAACCAATAAGAACATTCAAGACACTGTACACACAATTCAAAGCAATGTAAACTGATATGCATACTCTGATTTGATAATATGATGTTATGAAGCCCTTGGTTTGTGTTGCTAGTAATAATGCAACTTTTGCCAACACTTCGGATGTGAAGTACGTGCCGAAACGAACGTGCGTAACAGCAAACCATCAGAACACTGTATGCATTGTTCCCACCTCCCAGTGAGGATTGCTGCACAAATGCGGACAAACTTGCATATTTGCTGATAAGAAAGGTTAAATCACTGACATTATTAGCCTATACTCTATACAGTGGCTTGAAGGATTCACTGAATGATTGGGCGAATCCCCTATACATCCGGAATCAACTAACAAGAAGCTGAAGAAAATCAAATTCTATTAGAATTTTATTTTATCGTAAAGTCTAGTAAGAGTATTAAGAATCGAACGAAATGAGCCCCAACAAAGCCTCAACATTGATACGGTTACATCTTGAAGTCATGAAACATGTGAGTAGCAACTAATCACAAACATGAAGCTTGTGACCTGCCTACAGACAAACCAGGAAACTGAAAAATAGCTGAAATACGTGGTCATTGTTCATAGTAGCTGGTAACAGTTCAGTCGTCGCTCGAACCGTCTCAAGGCTGCAATATCTTACAAAACCAGGAATGAATGGAGACTAAATTGATTGGCAATGAATTGCATTTTTTACTCGAAAGCGGTGATTGCATTTTACAAACCTCTTGCCACAGCCTTGAAGAAGCAAAAGTTCTGATGAGCGTGCATCGGGTTTACAAAATCAATATATTGCGCAAATCATGGATCCTTCATTAGCAAGCAAGAATTGTTCTGATTACGCATCAAATCAAAACAAATTGTCATCATAGCAAAGGCTTCATCTTCATCCACAATAGAAAGTATGTTGAGACAGGTCTATTGGGGCACCATTGGTCAAGGAAAGAGCAAATATATTTAAAGTTAAGATTTACAATGCTAGCAAGTTAAAAAACTGAAATTGAGACTGGGCGCATAAATGGAAAACTTAAAAGTGTGAAACTTCCAGCCCGTGTGGAATTCCGGAATCCTGCTTGAACTGGTGAAAACCGTTTTTGTATGCATTAGATTATAACTGCAACCAATTGCGCGTTTGGTTTTCATTTGGCACATGTAGAATAACTACAAGCCGGGAACAAAAGACAGTCATAAGTGCAAACATTTTTTGCTATTTTCGTTCCCAGAACAAGACAACCTTTTCGAACAAAATTTAACCTGGATGTCAGTCATAATAATAAAATGTTAAACCGTTGGCAAACAAATTCGTCACTTCATTACGTCAATGACTTTGAAAGACACTTTTTCATAAGGTGCAGTGTTGTCTTGTACAAAGTAGGATTTCCATTCATTGGCTTTCATGATTTTTCTATCGTTCATCGTATGGAATCATCAACCTGATTTAAGACAGCTCATGCCTGAGATTCTCCCACGCATCCGATTTTCTTTTTGGCGAGGAGCAGATAATATGTTATGCAAATAATGAAAACTATTGCATGATGTACTAAATCCTTTATTCTACGAGAGAAAAGAGCAACAGAATAATGCATAGTAATTAATTGATTAAGTATGTGACACTTTGATGCTGATGATGAATGTAGTAACAACAATAATATATAACATAGTGTAGTCATAGTATGTGCTCATGCACTTTCATACGCGAGAAAGAAAGGATTACGTACATACTGTATTGTCCTATGACCGCCAGCTTACTGGTCCCTGAAATACTTATTTTAAGCCATTCATCCTAATTCATTTTTTTGTCCGAAATTTATATATCGCATTTTATATTTTATATATTCAGAAAAATTATTAGGTTTGCAAATGAAAATTGCTACTTCAACGAGACCCAACAATAGAGGCATCACTTGAACGAGTATTTTAGCATAAGCGTCGTTGCATGCAATATGGAATATGGGCTCTTCCAAATCGTGGTGTGTATATGAAATTATATAAATGTAGATATATAAATTATATTTGTCGCTTGTATTTTCAAGTCAAGCCAGATTTGAGCTTTTTACACATCACTGCATCTGAAATTGGCAAGTCTTCCATCCATGTGCTCCCATTCTCTTTACTGAAGAGGTCATTACATCAACGGTGAAGCACATGACAGACGAAGCTTAGCATGTGATGCATTAAAAATTCCTGTAAGTTTTTATCCATAATCTAGAATAGAAAGGAAGGTAAAAACAAGTATTACTAAATCTACTGTACTAGGTTACCCGAGCGGAACTAACTCAAACAAATAAACCTCAGTGAGAAGCACAATTAAGAGGTTTGATAAATATAACGGTTATACGTATTCCTTTGCCCAATAGGATTATCAACCTCCAAATCGTACAGTTTTAAACTAAAGTTTCGAAGGAGGATCACCATTTGGTGAAGTGCAAGGGAATTTTATGCAAGAATGAAACAAATCGGTGAACATAACAATCATCAGAACGCCAGTGGAACAATTTTACTCTTTTATCGTATGACTGGACGGAACGAAACGTGAGAAAAATCTCTTGTTCCTCATGACCGTACTAGTTGTACGTACAACGAAACCTACGTATAATAGGGAAAATTGTTTCTTAGAACTGCGTCAATTATAGCCTATAAGTGTAGCATTAAATGCACGCAAAAAATGGTTTGGTGAAAAATTTTGATGAAAATAGCAATACGACCATAAACTTGTATCTATCTTGCAAATTTTGGAAATAGCCTAGTTATTATACCCATTTCAGCTTTCCTTGAACATTGTATCTAGAATGTCGCATAGTTTGTTTACTATCAACATCGATAGCTAAAGAATATATTTTGCCTGTATTCATAACACAGAGCTCCGTGGAAAATTCTAATAGGTAGATAAGGACATAAACAAAAACTTCTTGTCAAACCCTAGGCCTAGTTTTTTTGCCTCAAATAGGGACACAGATTTTAAAAGATGAAAGAGCACTGCATTATTCGCATATGATACCGCGTGCGTACCTATACAGACGGAAGCGTATTTCTCAAGGCTATGAACCACTTGCACAATCTGCAGCATTAAAATTTCTACACGGCACTGGACAACGGAAACATAGGGTTGAAATTGATTTAAATGACGGTTTATATTGATTATTGGAATGTAAAACTCTTCTGACAGTATTATTGGCAGTTCAATGAAATCTCAATGGTCAGTTAGAGTTGAAAGATTCAAGGATTCGGACATACCAGGCTAACGAATCATTGAAATTGTTAAAAGGTTTAAATTGGACCATACAATAAGTATAAAACAGGAAAGCGGTACTGGATTTTGCAAGGCTAACCTTTTACCTACAGAGAAATACATGCTTATGATGAGAATATCAATCTACTTGTACCACAGTACGATTTGTCTTTCTAAAGTTCAGGCAATGCTTTCAGACCAAAGGAAGGATGTTTGTCAAGTACCCTTTGAAGGCCCACTCTACGTCGGCAGCTGAGCTAGTCTGAGCATTACCTTGAAACAAAGTTTTGGACCGAAAAACAAATTATTTACTCTGACAAATTTATTCGTTAGCACAGCACAAAAGTTGAAAGTATACACAAGAAAAAGTTGTTGAAATCCTGCTTTCACAACCGATAGAGAATTGATTTTCATGTAGGAATACAATCTATAAATATCCCTGGAAGCACAACGAAAAAAATAGTCTATATAGAAGCGTTTCTTGAATACAAGCGACGCGAAAGCAGCTAATTACGACAATCAAATTCTAGGGTCTGACGAAACCTCTCGGCGTTGACTAACTTTACGGATTTCCTCTCATGTTGTCTTCGCAAAGAAATCTTTCAACATGCGACGAAACTTATTGCTTTCTAGGTAGAAAAACAGAAATTCCAAGTGACAGGAGCAGGTAAAAAGTTCAAATGGTTTCGGTATTCTGTAAGGTACAACTAAAGTGGTACTTCAAGATCTTTAATGAGTTATCTTGAAGCTTCTTTTAGCCCTCTATGGATTGTAGCCCATGCAGGAAATGAAAAATGCTCGCACCATCTTACCTTCATTTATTAACATCAAGTCTCTGGGAAATATCTAGGTCGCATCTGCACTGAAGGGAACCAGTCAATGGAAACCGTGAAGGTCATGTACACTTCAGTCTTCCTCGTGTGCTGAATTATTGCTGAGAACTGGTGGCACGCAGCTTTCTAATTTTAGCTTTCTCTGCTATAGAAACATGAGTTTGCACTGGGCCTTTGATCAACTTGATGGATGTTGGAAGAAAGCTAAGGTAGGAAACAGCATCCCTTGAGCAGCAGCTGCTTTTCAGCTTAACAGTCTGGATTTTCATGGTCGCTCATCCATTCACATAAAGACCTAACAAAGCTCTCAGTCTGCTGGTTCCCTGTAACTCATTTACCATTTTTATCTTACTCATTCCACAGACAGGGACTCCAGCAAGTCTAGTACAAACTCATTGATAAGTTTCTGAATACTATGCTATGGGACTGGCCTTATCAATAATTAATTATGCTGTAAAACTCATTATGAATCTGTCGCTATTACTTTAAGTCGAACAGCTTACAATCGTTGGTCTCGCCTTGACCCTGAATAATACATGCTTAACTTTTGGCTACGGGAGAAAAGTTGATTTATGTATATCACTATTACACACGGATAAGTAGCAACAAGAAGAAGACATGAACGCGTTCACGCGACAGAAGCGTATACGACGCAACGTTGTAAAATTGCAGATGGTGATGGTACGCAAAGAATTAGTTTATGGGCTAAACAAGCAGTTCACGCAGAAATCATGTCACATTGCAAGATTATCGAGTGGCAGGCTCCCAAGTGTCTAAAAATGTGAGAGGAAGTCACAACATTCTACTTCGCCTGGTTTATTTGCTATTTCTAACGATAAAACAAGTATGGTACGAGCAAGAAATTGTTTTCATAGTTTAGACTAACCTATCATTCTCATGTTCACTCATCATTTATCATCAATCATGCCATCGGGCGACAAAAAAAATGTTTGCGTACAGATATTCTGCGTGCAGTTGACATTACATCTTGTTTTACAGGTAATTTTAGCTTAATGTTGCATGTGTAGTTGTTCACAAGCGGCTGTTTCAATTTTTAAGCTACCAGAAAAACTTTCGTAAACTGCAAAAAATAATCTGACGACTTTTTAGGTTAAAGAACTTCTGATGTCATACGGTACATTCGTCATAGCCGTTTCGTTGGCACCTCGGAATACTCGGATTGCCAATGTCGCCGTGATCACCCCATACTCTTACTTCCTTTGTATGATTCCACAACATTCTTGAAATATGGTTTTAGGAAATGAGCTTAATCAAGTTCCATTTTCGATGTACCTATAGGACCATGTATCGTAATCCATGTATCGTATTCAAAGTGTCATGATCAATGTATCGTGCATCCACTTTTCATGAATTTTAGTATCGTAATCAATGTATCGTCGCGGAATACATCAAAGGTGCATTGGAAAATGTTAGCACGTGCATGGAAATCCGCACGTTATATGATTTTGCGGCTGACAACAAAAAACGTACAGATAGGTATGTGGAAGAAAGTACCTGTTTTAAAAATGCAGATTGTAACATCGGCATATAGGTACTCCTTCTAGTTTAATACGACATTTATGCTATACGATATGATGATGCGAATATATATTAATTACGATACAAAAATTCACAATAAATGCATAACAATACATTCATTACGATACATGGGACGGTTACCCCTAGAGTGCATTCGTTCGACCTTCGTAACGACTTAAATTAAACGAAGCAATACAACTAGCCATACAAGTGTAGTGGAACATGTCCAATCAAACGTTTCTACTTCATGTTTGCCTTGTTCGACTCCTAGTGGGTGGTGAACTACAGGACGTTTCCGCAAGAAATATACTTGTTGGTGTCTGAAACATCTGGAGTGCATCGCATTAACGATAAGACGTCAAATATTTAGCAGCACTTAATAAGATCGTTAATTCGAACCAGGTGCATTTTCGTTCTTGTTTCATAGGAATACAATAATCTTCCTAGTAATCGTGTAAACATTAAATGCATTTAATCGAGTATTCGGGGGCTGATATGCGATGTTTGCATTATGAGTGACTGTCAGAGAACATTTCAAGTGCCAAAATGACATCATAGAGTTCATAATCATTTCTTTTGTTGTTTCTTGATCAACTAATCATTCTCGGGTTTATTTTAAAACTGACAGATACAGTATAGAGTTCTTTACCATGTAGAAGAGTTGGTGGGGTGCCAAAGGAAACTGAATAGTGAATTCAATTCTTCTGACCGCACCGACACATGCATAGGCTCCTCACCGCAATGAGTACAAACTATACAAATGTCTCTCTAAGAAGAAGAGTTACATGCTATGATCAGTTTAAATCAAGTAAATTCGTGTTTCGGGAAAATAATCCTTTTGCAAAGTATGACCAGAGTGGATAATAATAACCTGAACTGCACCTCAGTAGAGAGTGATCAGTAGCTGCTTGATGACTATGTTCATTCAAAGGACAAGTTAAAGACAGTGCCATGTTTTGTAATCTAGTGCAAACAAAAAAGCAACGAAATTTTCAAAATGAAGAGCGTTTATGGACTTTTTCCAAAAAATGTCATGATAGTACATACAATCATATCGGTTTTAACCAGTGTTACATGATGAGATCGTAAAACAAGTGCATTAATATCGTTTAAAGTTGGAAATATCTGGCTTAATGGAAACTGCTAACGTAATTTCGAAAGTGCATAAATGAAACCCTGCATATCTACTTGTACTCAATCATGACCTGATAAAAATCAATTTAACGACCAATAGACTAGGCACATCATTGAGTTAGGGTTGGTTAGAAATAAAGCCTACCGAGGATTGACCTTATCAACATTTTTCTCAGTCAGAAATAGATGTCATTGAATAGTTTTATGATTCATGCAACGTACGATCATGTTGTGATAAACTTTGAAAAAATGAAGAGTAATCTTAAATGAATGCGTCTTCGGGAACTTAAGATTGCATGAAGAAGTTTCTTTTTACAAACTGCTATTAAAGTATAACAGCTTTGACCCTACATAAAAAAGCAGCTGCTTGATAAGTAAAAAAAAATTAGCTGAGTCACTGCATGATAATGACTTCGTTTATAGTATTTTTTTTTATTACACTGCTAGTGACTTCCCACATGCACATTCTTTTTGCGTACACTGTTCATTTGTTTCCATTAATTTTTATGATTTAACCAACACTAAAGCTATTAATCTTGCCTAAGTTGTATAGACAGTAGTTTTGTCTATGCGTTAACTTATTTTCATTACAAACAAAATACAGAACAGCAACTACTACTCTTCAATCAATAGTTGTAATTTCAATTTTGCAAAGGAAGTCTGTTTACGAATGCGAGAAAGCAGCATTTCTCAGCTCATGATAGCCAAGTCAAAACAATCACGGCGGACATAAGAATTTTGCCCGTGCATTCGGCTGAAACAAATTTCTTACCTAGACAATCCCTCGAATATTTTTTGCTCATTCAGGTTTGTCACTTGGGCTGATGCAGATCTTTTTCTGTCAGATGGGTAGCATTGGAATGTACCTCTCACCTACAATAGTAATTGGTAATTTCTTTTTCATAAGTTATATTAACATACTGTCATAGTCACTGTAAAGCTATCAGACTCACTGGATACTCTACCGGTAGGTGAGGGTAGACGCCCAATATGTTACGGTTATGGTGGCCTTTGAACCGGGCGTTTGTGGCTATAGTAACTTTGAGCCTAGTGAGTGAATTCCTGGCTAGCATGCTTCATTCGAGACCTTTACTGAAAATACAAACAATGAACAAATAATGAAATAAGCAATACCTATAGAATAACAAATATTCACGAGGGATTTTACATTCATTTTAATGCATTTATGCGAGTCGCAAGTCGGATCTTTATTGATTTGCATTGACAACGTCAACGCTATTTTTATTTCAACTTGCATTCCCACTTCAAAGGGTTCTACAACAGTTTGCTACTCCTCGCGGAAGTTTTCGTAAGTGATTATAGCATGACTAAGAATGATATTTGAACAGTTTGTTTCATAGAGCGCATGGAACATAAATTTAACTATTACCTTTGATGGGCCTTAGCTACATGCGACAAGTTCAAAATGGAACAGATGCAGGATAAGGAATCAATGATATCTTTGTTTTCATAACTTCAATATAAAACAGACCCTATTCACATATTATTCGTGAACTTCACTTATCCGTTTTCTTAAATTCACAACGCAACGGATCACGATCACAAAATCCTTTTTTTTTTTTTGCAAATCCAGCTGCAACCATGACAGAATGAACGACTTACAAATTTTGCCAGTCGGTCTGTGAAATATTGATTACCACATGGCATACCCGTTCCATGCAAAAAATCTCATGCATAGACTATTTCATGTCTAGACTAGAGAGAACACGTTCCATGTTCTCCATGATTGTGAGGAAGTCTGCAACAAGGAATGAGTAAATAGTACGAAGTAACGTTACAGCGGTAAGGGTAAGCTTGGGACACATGGAAACGGCAGCAGTTCTAAGATGTGACAAGATTCGTATCAAGCTTAAAATAAAATCCATGCATACTAAACAATTTAGAATGTACCACTAATTCCTGACATCTGAATAAATACCAGAAATCACAAGTAAAGAACAAAAGAAATCAGCACAAAATTCATTCTTCAGTGAACGTATTGTTTCCAGAAACATACGGGCAACAATTTGCTACGAAATTTCCAATAGATTGTTACCATTGTTGCCTTAAGATAATTGTCTCTGTTTTCCGTCGACGCAAAGGAGCATTCCAAACGTCACTTTAAAACTAACTGTAATATGTTGGTTTATGATTGTACTTTTTTAATATGATAGGCTTTGTGTCATGTGCGCAAATAAAATGATTATTTGTGCGCATGTAGGTTACACAGGCACAGGCAATGTTAAATGAAAAAATTAGCGCAATTGTTTTTTTGACGCAATCTATGCACATTATTGGTTACAATAAAAGAGCAGGGAAAACCAAGAATAAAAGCAATATAGGCAGATCTAAACTTTTACTGTTTTGAATTCAATATTTACAAGTTTTAGCGAGTAAAATGTGCTGTGACGTAAACGTATGGTTACATTTTTTTCTTGGCTCCAAGTAGCATGCGTGTTGGGTTTACGTAGGTGTGTGAAAAGAAAGGATTCAGGCACCACCTGTCCATTTCGACGATTCATAAGGAATTGTGGTAGAATTGAAGCAATTGCTCATTTAAGGTCATCATTCTCGAAAAAAATCAGTATTCCTCCGTTACACTAATGTCAATAATCGACCATAGTTTCATGTGCATATGTGCATTTTACCATGATATAACACGTATAATACGTATTCAAACTAATTATTATTTCGGACAACTTTATTATGAGATTTCGTCTATGAGACAAGTGGACTGAATACAGGAGGTTAAAACACATGGTAGTTTAAGGAAAACAGCTGCAAACTTGCAAGTTTGCAGAGTACATTCGCTCACATATACCCAATTCATTCATGGCTACGTGAATATTTGAAAGATATGTTTCTGTGCAAGTCTTTCAGTAATCTTACGATCTAACACCATGCTATGTATATATCATTTTGCAGCATTATACCGCTTCTTAGTACATAGTAATATGTTATAATAATCATTCCATATAATGCATCTGTATCAGTTGCGGAGGAGTAGTAGAAGTTACACAAGGTAGTATGTATGTTCATACTAATGTGGCGTTACCATCCCACGTGAGTCCTCATTATACAGCTACTAAAATTTGTCATGCTTTTTGAATTAGTGGCTACGTTGCAGTACTCATTTTAAGAATGCTACCTTGTACCAGAATTAGTACATCTCCTAACACATAAAAATAATTGTTAAAAGTTTAATTAGTCTTGTAGAAGTAAAGTGAAGCGGTTGCCATTATATTGGTTCCTTTTCACGTGACATGAAATGCCTTTGTTCTTTTTTGCGATGCTTTAGCCTTCATATAAATTCATGATTTTGTGCGGACATCCGGGGAAACATTTATATGCCAAAGAAAAAATGTCTCATTCATTCATAAGTAATGAATATAATGCGTATATTTTTAAGGATTTTTGAAACAGACCCTAAATTTATGGTAAGTGAACTAAAATTGGTGGTATTATTTCATATCTATCTATGACAATGTAATTAAAAGCTTCAAAGGGCTTGCCGATGTCTTTATACTCCAGTCTGTCCCAGGAGAAAATCTTTAAGGCAGGGCTTGGTCGTCGCTGGTAGCAGACAATCTGCCAGTCTCAGGCACCACATTCCTAATCTTTTTGAAGCAAAAACGAAACATCAGTTGCAATGATTGCATCACGCCCCGTCTGATGAAGATCTTCATTGACCGCCTTCCAGGTTCAATCATCTGTCATAAAAAAACATAATTACTACGCAATAAACTTTCCATATCAGCAGTCGGTACGCTTGAACACTTGGCGCTGAGAATGAAAAGATTGAAATCAAAAAGAGCAGATTAGAAAACTAACCTGGACGTATTAGGAGACCAGTAAAGCTTGTAATCCTGGATGCTATGAACTATCAAGTGATGATTTCCACCTCGAATGCAATTCAAAACCTGAAATTTTTGGATAGTATGACATCCTTGCATAACCTTTCATATTACTCTGTGAGTTTTAATAGTAGTCCTAAAATTTTCCATCCAGTTATTTCTCGTGTGTTTTGGTTTGCAGGCTATATGATTCAGTGTGTGCAATACTATCTTCTGTTGGAGAATGACATCGTCGTAGTGATCAGTTTCGCTTTCGAACAAGCTTTATCATATTGATTCACATTACCCCCTGTTGAATGATATGACATGTCCGTGCGAAGTATTAAACATGTAGAGATTTTATGTCGCCCGGCTCGTAGCTGGATAAAGGAAATTGGAACGGGAAACACATTTCACAGCAGGTTTCTCAATGACTTCAGCAGAAGTAATTAAAATAAGGATGGAGGGTAGACATCATAAACTACGCAGTAGGAAAATTCCAATGTGATGCTTACTTCAGATCCAGTATTAAAATGATATTGCATAACACTGATTTTATGGTAACTTTCCGTTTACTCCAATTAATGTATATCAGCGATAGATTTGTTGTAGTGTAGTTGATCAAGCGCGCTATGAGCAATATTCCGTATGCATTCATTGTCTGGTGAAACCCATTTTCAAACTGCAACTTTTATCCTCATTCCATGACAGACGACATTAATCCGGTAGAATTCCCGATATTATGATAGATACTAGAATAGTTTCATTTATCTGTTATTCTGCAACTATAACGTATAAATTCCACGAGGATTGTAAATGGCGTAACATAACACTTACGGTGAAAAATACATACAACACTGATGAAGAAGTGAGCCAAAAATAAGGTAAAACCGATGACACGTCATGTTCCTGTTTGCTATTTTAGATTAAGCATGGCATTCATTGGCAATTTTTCTTTCAATATATTTTATTCTAGTTGTCGCTAGGATAATTCACGTGAAAAATGTATTTTGGAAATGAAATGGGACAAAACATGGGACATTAATTAACAAATGGGACAAAAATTAGGCATCAATCCCCGAACCTTTCAAATACTATGTAGGATATACATACCTAACTGTCTACAACGAAAACATCGAACAAGCGTCGTGGTCATGTCAAGACTATCTCTGAATCTCACATAAACATCCGACGTGATTTTCAAATTCGGATGGCTGATCATAGACGAGATCAGAACAGAGTCGGTACACAGGTGCGACAGAATTCACTTCCAGCACAAGGTGTATTGAAGGAAACAAGTTTCAGATTTTAAATGATTGGGCACCCCTCTTACAAATGCTTTTGCTTGATGCAAAGGCATCTGAACGCATCCATTAGATGCTAGGACAGTTTAACTCGCCACATGTATGTTGTCAAATGTCCCTAACATGTAAACAGCAAGTTCCGATGAAAGCCTTATTGTTTTAGATCAGCTTATGATCGGTGAAATGACAATGGTCGTGCCGAAGTTCATGTCATAAATGCACATCCATTGCTTTATTCGCTATGGCGGAACTGTGTGTCATGATGTGACATTTATGAGGATGAAACCGTTTCA
Source organism: Akabosia matsudoensis (assembly GCA_019593645.1). Taxonomy (NCBI): domain Eukaryota; kingdom Metazoa; phylum Arthropoda; class Collembola; order Entomobryomorpha; family Paronellidae; genus Akabosia; species Akabosia matsudoensis. The sequence goes on along the minus strand of VICI01000492.1, from coordinate 11,239 downwards.
ACACATGATCACTTCCATCCCTTAAATTGTCTACATCAATACTTCTTTAAAAGTGTGCGATATATTCTAGATCAGGTAGTTATCGGTTGGCCAGGGAATAGTGTAGTACTTCATCTTTTTGTGCTTAATAGAAGTTGTGGAAACTTTGAAACCCAACCACACAATAAACTGAAATATTGGCATTTGTTAGTAAAGTTAGTTAGTGAAAGATGGGCGCGGATCAGAGCCACTTTGCGTAAGTACACACCAATTAGCATGCTTTACTTTTCTCCTATTTTGTTGAAGTCGTTTCAAGAATTTTACATTTTTCCAGTCTTTTGTGCACAACGATAAAATTTCCTCAAATTTTTACCATTACGTTGTAATGGCTTTTTGTGTTCCATTACAAGTGGAGCGAAAACCGAGTATAGGCATCAAGTTTGTATGAATCTTCACCCCATGAGTTTTTTTAGTGCTTTTCATAACAGTAAGAAAGTTTTGCAGAAGCATATTGGAAGTAATTGAATGCAGGATGAATTACGTAAATCAGATTTTCCATCGGAATTGCATCTCCTTCGGGGAAACTTTTGCAAAAATATCTATGTGCTGGACAAAGCTTCCAGAGCTTTTCCTGGTGGTAGATGTCAATGCCTCGACATGAGCTCTTGAAAAGCTGGAATAACTTCTTTTCGCTCTTCCCACAGATGCTTCCTCAGTTATCCCTCGGCGATTCTGCTATTAACTAAATTGGCTAGATGAGAAACCTGTCCGAAAAAAAGTATAAGACAAAACTCGGAAAATCATTTTGAAACAATCAGCACAAAAAAAAAAACGAAAAGACTTGCGCATCCAGTTTTCCAAATGTCCCATTCGCCCATTGCCAAAAGTCGAGATTTCGTGCATCACGTAGCCCTTTTTAACGATTTTATTACACCGTAAATAAGTTGTAGCATAATCTTGTGACAAAATGTGATGGTTAGCAAAAGGAAGTGTGAATGCTGTTATTAACAGCGAACTAGAAGGATTGGGCGCTTCCATGCTGGCATAAACAATAGAGACTCGGTTCATCCTCTGGAACGATCCACAGGCAGGGATTGCATTCCACATGCATACTTGTAATTCGCACAGCGGCAACCGGAGGAAACGAACCTTGTTTGTGCGTGAAATTGATCTTGTTAGCAATCTCATGCTGTCAAATGAGTGAGCCAGGTTATAATTAAAAGGGCAATTAAAACTTTGTCTTCTGCATTTCCATCAACATGTTTCAGCCCCTTCATTTATCGTAGTGTAAAGATAGGATTCCGCTTAGGGACACATTTTTTATTGCTAGATAACATGCAATAACTATTCATGCATGGACTTTGATGGGTCACAAATATATTAAGCTTACCATCATTTTCATTTTTGTATAGGGCGGCTGATGTGCGGCAAAACAATGTCAACTTCTTTATGAATGGGAAAGAATACAATGGTAAGCTTATGAATGAAAAGCTTTTGAAAAACTTTTTTTTGCAGCGAGAAATTAAGCTGGTAATGTGATTTTATCATGCACACAATCTATTACGATTTTTTTGTTACAAGTTGCGTAATAAACGCAGGCATCAAGTTACATTTAATTGTTTGCTGGGTTTAGTCAAGTCAGACCAGGAACCAGACGTTGGTCCAACTACACTTTTGGTGGACTACATACGTGATAAAGCTGGACTCAAGGCAAAAACTTTAAATGATTACGACAATACCATTATTCATTTGTTGATTGTATTTTTGTTTTCATCATTTAATTGTCTTGGCTAAACGCTCTGAATATGTTTAGGGAACGAAATATTCGTGCAGGGAAGGAGGATGTGGTGCTTGCGTGGTAAGTGTTATGAAAAGAAAAGTTGTCACTGAATGTGACAAAATTGACAACAAAAACTGGACAAAAAAAACGGAACAATAATAATACGTGGGTTTTCAAAGGTGCAAGTTAAATCGAAGGACCCGAGTACTGGAAGCGAAGTTGTTCGTTCAGTTAATTCCGTAAGCGACAATGAATGAGTCAATCCATGTAAACACTTTTAAAGGAAAGTTTCATGACACTTTCCTCTCATACAATTGGTCTAGTGTTTGACACCATTGTTTGCCTGCGATGGAATGGACATACAAACCGTAGAAAGTCTCGGAAACAAAAAACAAGGATACCATCCATTACAAAAGCAGATTGTGAAATTCAGCGGAACGCAAGTCAGAATCAATCAAACAAACAAAAGGCATCAATTATTCAGTCAATCCAATTTTCACACTTTTCATTCATTCCTAAATTACAGTGTGGCTATTGTACTCCAGGAATGATTATGAACATGCACAGGTTTGTTGACAAAACTGAAATGAGATGTTTGTCATAGTTTGATGGAAAATGTATAAAATAGTGATGCTTCTCTAGCCTAACACAATCGAAACCAGGGTACACTCAACAAGATGTCGAGGATCATTTTGATGGGAATATATGTCGATGCACTGGCTACAGACCGATTCTCGATGCTTTTAAATCGACTGCAAGTGATGCGTCAGAAGAGTTGAAACGGAAGTGCGGCGATATAGAGGTGCTTAAATGTACAAAATGATGCTCAAATTGCACAAGGAGTTCTTAAAAGAGAATTATTATTGATATTAGGATTGTTCAAAATGCCCTTGTGTCGTACCTGGCTCGGAAATGAAATGTATGACGTTAAGCTCAAAAGCGTCTTCAGCATCTTCTGATGGAAATGAGTCGTTCGATACATGTTGTAGCAGTACCCCCGTTTACATCCGAATTCAGAATACTGGGGAAGAATGGATAAAGCCAACGACTCTGGACGGTTTGTTTGAAGTAGTTGGGAGATTGGCTGGAAGTAGTATGAAGTACCGTCTTGTAGCAGGCAACACTGGCACAGGTGGCTTATAAACTACATTAGCTGGAAGCTTGCAAAAATAATCGTTACTTGATGCAAATTTCGATAAATTGATAGGAGTTTTCAAGAATGACGGACCGTACCAGGCATATGTGGATGTCAACAATATTCCAGAGCTGAAGCAGTCGTCAACCGACTATTCGGCACTAACTTTGGGAGCCAATATGACCATATCTGCGGCTATTGACCATCTTCAGAAAGCGTCAGAGATCGACGGATACCGCACATATGCCGGTGCAATGGTTAAGCATATGAAAAGGATTGCCAACGTCCCAGTTCGCAACGTAAGGCTCGGAAACTGAATAGATTCTCGGAAAGAGCGATTCAACTGAATATATCTAATAAAATACATAAATACAGGCTGGAACACTGGCTGGAAATCTTATGTTAAAACATGCCCATCGAGAATTTCCATCTGACCTGTTCCTTCTATTCGAAACCCTTGGCGCTAAGTTGAGAATAGGTGCATTTCAATTCCTTCCCCTCTTAGAACGTCGGAACGGTCTTTAGCTTATTTCTTCTCTTTAAATATCTTTCTACAGCCTCATCAACAACACTGTACAGGGATTATTCGCCATTAGAATTCCGTGATTTGGACATGAATGGCAAAGTCATTCTCTCTATCAAATTGCCACCATACAAAGGAAGCGAGTATTTCTTCCGGAGTTACAAAGTAAATTTAAATATAGATTTGGACTATTTGCCGTCTTTACTCCTTTTTGAAAATGTCGGCCATAATTTTTCTTGTAGATTACTCGTCGATACCAGAACGCACATGCATACGTCAACGGAGCTTTCTTGTTTCAAGTCGCCCCAAACAGAAGCTTCAGCGTTCGTGACAAACCTACCATTTGCTTTGGAGGAATCAACCCCGATTTCGTACGACAGTTAACAAATTACAAACTTAAAGAAAATTCTTGTGAAAAGCTTTAGCACCGCTTTGGTTCCAGGTACATGCGACACAAACGGAAATGGCTTTTCTCGGAAAGTTTCTGAACGCGGACACATTAAAGAAAGCTTTGGAAACTCTAGACAGAGAGATTGTTCCAAATCATGTTTTACCAGATGCTTCCCCTGAGTACAGGAAGCAGGTGACGCAAGGGCTTCTATATAAAGTAATTATTGCACAAATGGTATTCAAATACAATAGGACATAGGAAACACTTATCGAGCTTTGCTTACAAATTACAACAGACAATTCTGGGAATTTGCGGAGACACTGTCCGACCAATGCTTAAATCCGGAGCGACAGATATTGAAAGAGGGCTGCACTACGGAAAACAAACATTTGATACGGATCAATCCCAGTGGCCCCTGTACCAACCTGTGTCAAAATTAGAGGCGTTTCCACAGACCGCAGGTATTTAGTAATATAACTTATTATGGAAATTTTGTTTCCAGACTAACTCAAAAGTAAAAAAAAAAAACATTGAATATTTAGGTGAAGCGGAGTATGTCAACGACATGAATCCTCAACCAGGGGAACTCTATGCTGCATTTGTCATTAGCACTGTAGGAAATGCAAGCATCAAATTCATTGATCCTTCAGAAGCACTCGTAAGGCTAATCGCACCACTGATTATGATTGTCATTAAGACTACTAAAAGCAAGGCATTTTGAATTTCAGATGCTTCCTGGTGTGGTTTCCTTTGTCCAAGCTAAGGACATTCCTGGGGTCAATAATTACGCCGTATTTTACCCGGAAGTTGAAGAGGTAAAGTTTTTCAAGTTCCATAAAAGTAAGTGTTCAAGTTTACAGTAGACATGCAGATGAAAATATTTAACTTTCCAAACAGATATTCGCGAAAGATAAGATACGTTATGCTGGCCAGCCGCTTGGACTAATCGTTGCAGAGACTCGACAGCTAGCTTACGATGCGGTGAAGAAAGTAGCTGTCACCTATGACAATGTGCAAACACCCGTGGTCGAAATCAAAGATAGCATTGCACTTGCTGAGAAAGCTGGTAAAGCTGAGGAGCTCATACTTCAAGTTTGCAAGTCCCCAATTGAAGGATCCTTAAAGAATACAACTAAAACGATACAAGGCGAGTTCCGAACGAGAGGTCAATATCACTTCCACATGGAAACACAGATATGCATTTGTGTTCCAACTGAGGATGGTATGGATGTCCACTCCGCGTCACAGTTCCTTGACCAGGCGCAAGCAGCAGTAGCCTCTGCTCTGGGAATGCCTAACAACAGGTTTGCGACAAAAACATCCAAAGATAAAGCATTCATGACAATGGCGAAAAAGATTATTTACCATTAATATTGCCTATAGCATTAACATTTCTGTACGGAGACTTGGGGGAGCATACGGTGGTAAGATATCAAAAGCGACTCATGTTGCAGCCGCTTGTGCAGTAGCTGCTTATGTCACAAACCGCCCGGTCCGTTTGATCATGGACCTCGACACGAATATGAAAATGCTTGGAAAACGTCTTCCATACCTGTTTAAATATGAGGTGAACGCAGCGATCAGCTCAAATATCAAGGTGTTGTTATTACTGAGCCTCCTAAATTTCTCTCGTTCATGCATTACAGGTTGGTATCGATGACATGGGGGTAATTCAGAGCCTTAAAATGCAAATATTCTGTGATCCTGGATGCGCACCAAACGAAGTGACAGCCCTATTTTCGATGATATGCTCACAAAGGTCAGCTTTAGTAGTCACAATAACAGCACAGAATTACCGAAAGTGTCTTAATCTATTCAATATTCCGCTGTAGCTGCTACCGAGCAAATGGTTGGGAAGTAACGCCTGGGAGGGCGTTGACAAATACACCTTCGAATACGTATTGCAGGGCTCCAGGTAGAAAAGTTTCATATACCTCTACGCATGACTATGAAGTGATGAAAATGAAATCCCACATATAAATACAGGAAGTACCCAAGGAATTGCCGCCATTGAAACAATCATGGAGCATATCGCTTGGGCCGTCCAGAAAGACCCTTTGGAAGTTCGAATGGCAAACTTCATTCAAACTGGCGATCCACTGATCGCAGTTCCAGGCGACAAATTTGAAGAGGAAAACCCTTTGCCAGGCCTGATTACTGAGCTAAAGCAGTCCGCAGATTACGACGATAGGAAAAAATTTGTGGAAACGTTTAATCAAGTACGTCACCCAGTACGGGTAAAACATATTTGAGATGAATAATCACACATAGAATATTCAATCAATTTTCCAGAATAACCGATGGAAAAAACGAGGGCTCTCATTGATGTCGATGAGGTATCCACAGCATTATCATGACATGAAATTTCCGTCGTACGTAGCAATCTATCATTCGGATGGGAGTGTGGCAGTGTCCCACGGAGGTACATTCTCAAAGACAATTTGAAATAAACGGTCATTTTAAGCACGTTTGATTGTAACAATTTATCCGATAGGTGTTGAGATGGGCCAAGGAATCAATACAAAGGTTGCTCAAGTTGTCGCTTACTGTTTAAAGATCCCTTTGGACAAAGTCAAGGTCAAACCAACAAATGTGCTCATCTCGCCAAATGCTGCAATCACGGGAGGGGCTTGTACTAGCGAATTAGTTTGCCACGTACGGCTAAAAAAACCTTCCTCTAGATTTATGCCTTCTTCATATCATATTATACTTTTTTCTTATGAACGTAGACTGCTATGAAGGCCTGTGAGCAATTGCTTGCCAAAATGGCACCGATTCGAGAGGAAATGAAGGATGCAACTTGGGAGGAAATTGTGGCCGCCTGCTATAAAAAAGAAATTCAGTTAACAGCGCAATTCCAGTATGTTTTGCCATCCTTTGATATTTCAACTAAGTAAGCCTTTTCATAGGATATCCTAAAAATTACAAAAACTGTTACAGGGCGAAATTTGGTGACGTGAAAACTTATAATATCTGGGCGACTACATTGATAGAAGTCGAAGTTGATGTTTTAACTGGCATGTATCGGGTAAGTTTTCTTTCGGATGAAATATATGATCTAGAAAGAATAAAATTTGTAACTTGGCATCGCGATAAATATGTCGCCAGATTGTGAGGGCTGACCTAATCCAAGACGCCGGTAAAAGCTTAAGCCCAGAGGTAAGATTTTGTTTATCTTTGAAATGTGTTCAAAATCCCTGATTCAATACGATCACTGCAAAAATCAAAATTTATTTTGGAAAGGTGGACATAGGACAAATTGAAGGTGCGTATACCATGGGATTGGGTTTGTGGACAACAGAAAAACTTATATATGACAACAACACTGGAGAATTACTCACTCACAATACTTGGGTTTGTTTATCATTCAAGTTTTTTTATTAATCAATGTACATAATACTTATTAAAAACTCATTCGTTACTTTCTTTATTGTAACTAGGAGTACAAGGTTCCCTTTCCACGCGACATTCCAGAGGATTTCCGTGTTACGATGCGACGAAACGCACCAAATCCGTTTGGCGTCTTGGCTTCAAAAGGTAAATTTAATGGAGTTAACTGCTGCAGCAAGCCCAAGTCAGTTTCTAATTTGAAATTCTTCAACAGCTACCGGGGAGCCACCACTTTGTATGAGTTGCAGCGTAATGTTCGCCTTGCGAAACGCTATTTTTTCAGCGAGGAAGGATGCAGGCAACATGGATTGGTTTCGAATGGGTAATTTTTTCACTCAAGAAGTTTTTTCGATATAATTTGCATAGATATCGTTGACTAATTCTTATGGCAATTTTCAGATGGCCCGGTAACACCCGAAGACATCAAATTGATGTCACTTACAGACAAAGCTAACTTTGAGTTATGAAAGGCATCGTATTGCAGACCAGAGCAAAAGGAGATTTCACGGTTCTCCACAAGCACAATAAATTTTTTTTTTCTAGAAATACTTATCCTAGATAGTTCTAGCTCAAATCCAGTTAATTGTTTTTTCGATATCGTAATACAAATTATCTTAGTATTTCATCACGCACTTTTTTGATTGAAATCTCACGATAAATCTAAGAAGGACGGAGAGAAAATGTGTTTATTCCTCGCCTTCTAAATTTAACCACCAGATTGCTCTTCTTGAAGGCACCTATTCAAATAAATATATTCAAGTTCATAGTATCAAGCAGCAAATTTATGAGCATAATATTTTTACGTTTTTCTTTTGTTCCATAAAACTTACCCGTTGCTGAAGAATAGGCCGGGAAACCAATACACACTTAAATTTCCATCTTTATCAGCGTTTCCGTCTGTGAAGGGTAAGTCCAACCAGATTATTCCATCGCGCAGTAGTTTCTCTATTGCGGATCTTATCCTTAACTGTGGCCAACCTGATAAAAAATAGGAATTGATCAAATTAAAAATTAGACGAACACGCACTCATAACGGATTTTACAAAGTTTTTTTGGCCGAACAATACCTAGTTCCTCTTCAAGGTCATTTACAGTGAAACAGGCCTTTCCTGACTGCGCAATTGTTTGAATCACTGTTGTATTGTCCAGACTAAGCTCCTCTGGAACACAAAATACTAACGACATTCCAACGTCTTTTTCATGTGTTGCTATCACGCCACAGCTTTTTCCAATTACTTCCAGAATCTGAAACGCCTGTACTACGTCATGACTACAATAAAAATGAAAAATTGAGATTTTCTTCCATTAATTACACAGTAACAGTGACTTGCTCCTGTGATTTAGGAATCCCACCTGGACACTCTTGTATTTTCCAAATATGTTGACCTTGAGTCAACCAGTTGTTTGAGTAAGTCCTCAAGTCGCATTACACCGCCATGATAGCGGGCACCTGACAAAACTATTTCAATCGCTTGAACTGCCAGCTGATAGTAAAAGGTACCGACGCCCAAAATCTCCGTCCAAAACCCTAAATTATCACAAGATTATCATTTTTGTTTACGATGCTTTCCTTTCCATTAACTTACAGCGAAAGGTCCATAAACTTTAATGATGAATATGTGATACCTTTTGATGACGCCAGTGGATCCACCCCAATCGTGGCGCACATCTGAATAAATTCTTGACGAAACATTGGATCAGTTCGGAGTACATTTTGGTGTTTTGCTGCAAACAGCTGTAGCTTGTCTTTCAAATGGACAAGTTGCACTTGAAGCTGTTATTGAAATAAAAAAAAAAGATATTAGTACACAACTCCAAAATTTATACAAATTACTAACTGACCACGAAATCCAGTAGGGTTTACCTCTTCCACTGCCGAATCATTTATTTCTTTAGTCTTCTCTTTTAATTTCTCCCTGCTCCTTTTCTGTAGCGCGATGGAGCCGACACCAACACCTCGCCGCATTATTACAAATATTTAGTGGTCACGGACTGAGGGAAACTATTTGACATTTGTTGTTAGTCAATAACTTGGCATACTAAAATGAAAGCTCTCTTGTCATGTGTTTTCCTGGCTGTATGAAAACAACACCTGTGCTCGTTTCGCGCTCTTCGTTCGGGTCCCCGTTACGAACAAGAAATGCGTCAATTGGACATTGGAATCCAGCAGCGACTGGATCACCTTTTGGTTTCCTTGAAGAACCCATGATGACACTTTTATGTTATGTTCAATGAAAAATTATTCCGATTAAGTCTTAACTGTCTTTTATTTCGTCACCAGAAAACAAAAAAAAATACAAGTTGTGTTGCGTTGTTAACTTGTTACGGGCGCACGTAACACTAATTCGTAAATGTCCGGTCGTTTCTGATGCGAAACAGGAATCTGGTTTCTCACCTCCTTCAAATATTCCAAATCTATGAACATGTTCAAAAATATGGAGTGGTTAACGTAATCGGTCAAAAATAATTTCCGCACAAATTTATCAGAAAGGTTTTCACACTTACCGATGTCTGCATATATTATTGTTTCCTTTTCTTGCGCTTCCCCCAAAATTTTACCCCATGGATTGACCACCATTGAATGACCCCATGCCGTGTATGAAGATGTCTCATCCCTGGCTGGAGAAATTGTGGCGACATATAACTGAAAAAGTTATTTTTAATTTCAAATCCAAATAAGATTTTATCACAACATAAATATAATAAATCATTGAATTTTACTTGGTTATCTAGTGCTCTGGATCGTTGCAAAAGTTCCCAGTGTGCCGGCCCGGTTGTCATATTAAATGCACCAGGATAAATAAGTAGTTGACAGTCATTCTGACGATAGATTTGGGCCAGCTCTGGGAAACGGATGTCGTAGCAAATCCCTATTCCCAGTTTACAGAAGTCAGTGTTCACAATTGTCACATTGTTGCCAGGGCTGAGGACCTTCGACTCTTGAAAGGTTATCTTTCCAGGGACGTCAATATCAAAAAGGTGCACTTTTCTATGTTGCCCAATCAGATTTCCAGAGGGGTCGTACACGGTACAAGTGTTGTAGAGTGTCGAGTCATCTCGTCGTTCTGGGATAGATCCAGCAACGATGTAAACTTGGAGTCGCTTTGCAACCGAGCTCATTAACGTGCACGTCTCGCCGTTCGGAATTTCTTCGGCGTAGTCGCCAAAGTACTCTACGAACGAAATCCTTATCTGTTTGAAATTGTTACATTTAAAAAACCACTTCGCCTTTGAATGTGATCGTTTTACGTACGTATTCCATACGGGGAATTAAAGCATTCGGGAAGTGCAATTATTTTCGCACCGGCTTCAGCCGCAGTCTCAATCAGTTTCGTGGCGTTGTCAAGATTTTTCGCTTTATCTGTTCCAACTAGCAGCTGTATCAATGCCAGTTTAAAACCTTTCGAAGTCGAAGCTCCGTCGTCCTTGGTGGTGATGGGGCTGCTCATTGTCGGTTTACACACAGATAAGTTCAGATTTCTTTTAAAAGGTGCTACTACATATCAACGAGAAGCATTTATAAAGCACTATTTTAATGGCTAAACTTTCTAAAATCATATTAGGTTTGTTTACAAAAATACCTGTGGTCCGCGTTACTGGAGAACAGAAAGATTTAGGTAGACCTGTTACCAAAAACTGCTGCAGAGCCCTCCTCGTATGATACATTTATGGCCAACTTCAAAACGAAAAGCCCTTCAAGAGTCAGGAAAATTGTAGCTTATCCGTCCAGCTGAACAAAATGTCTCTCGCAATAACATAACAAACTTTTTGGTCCATCACGACATGCAACCGTATGGCCCGTGCTGTGCTACAACCTGAATTTTCCTTTTATGTCGAGTTGAACCAGATGCGAAATGCAAGCAAGCAAGCTTGCAAGTTTTCTTTCACTTGCATCCCATCAAATCTAGGGGGATCTGAGCACATTTACTGACAAACCTACACGGGTCTCTCTCTGGTGGAGCCCCTTTATCCAAACATCAAAATCCCCCCCATCCAAATATCCAAATCCCCTCCATCCAAATATCCAAATCCCCTCCATCC
>VICI01000491.1:0-36951 GCA_019593645.1 Akabosia matsudoensis | reverse complement strand
ATAACTAGTAGTGTGTACGCGTATCTATGTTTACTGCTGAAATGTTGCATTGAAAACGTTTCTCACATTTGGATTCTGATAGCATTTTTACGTTTATGGTTTCGGTATATGAGTAACTAACTGGCAAAAATTAATGCGAGATTCGCTGTCATGAAATAATTCGATAACAAACATTAATGATTGCACTGTGGCGAAATGTCCTCTAATACAGTAGTCTGAAGTCGACGTCTTTTAGTTGTAACTCCTATTGGGAAAACCACTCATATAAATAGAAATTGGTGCATACCTAGTTGCCATTCTTCAATTCAAATGAAGTTTCTCGTGTGGGATTGAGAATTAACACCAGCCATTATAAGCAGAGAATTCTTTTTCTGTAAACATTAGGTATCTGATTGTACTAGTGCTTTGTAATGTATTACTATCCTCGCATAGACTACCTATACGTTCTTGTTTTATAAAGCTGGTTGTTATAATATTGAAATGTTATATACTTTTAGACAAAAAGTTACTACATGCAGAAGTTCATATAAATTGGTACATTAGAAAGCAGTATTTGACATTCCTTCAGCAAGCTGTTATTTTAAAACATTCTTCGAAAACTTTGGATGTATATTTGCATTCACAACTCATAGAAAAGAATTCTATGGTTTTGTTTTTTATGTTTAAATTCATTCCAATGATTTACGGAAATATAATTCTAGGGCCCCACGGCGCGAAAACCTGCACAATTGATTTGAAGCCTCAAAGAAAATTAACCTCGATTAGATAATTATTTCTTGGAATGTACAAATGCAAACACATCCGTTATTCTAATGCACTTATACCGCGTTGGGAATTTTTTGCGATATTTGTTGGTTTATGATGCGTGCTAAGCGAAAACAAAGATGCGGTACGTGTGAAGTGGAGACAAGGCAATCATGTATGCAGGGGAGACTGTTTTTGAGCAGCAGGATAGTGCATCTTCTGGGAATTTACAGGGAATTAGGATTAAAAAATTGCATGCATAAAACTGCAATATTGTCGTGTTCCAGTTCCAAAAGAATGTCACTTGCAAACACTAATTCCCCAGTACCCTGTTTAAATGGGCGTGACGCGCATGGGCTTCTGTTTGAATCCTGCATCCTTAGAATTACAGTACCACAAATATTTCAAGTGTCATGCACAATGTAGCTGCCGATTCTGCATAATTTTTAATTGTCAGCTACGGTCAATTATAGCCTGAGTCAAGCAATTTAGTGCCAGACAAAGCTTTGTACAATTTATTTTATCGCATGATATACTTATCAATGTAGCTGTGGACGCAATCTATGATCCGTTCCTAAAGATTAAGATGAAATTTTAAAGGCAATCAGCTTTAGCTATGTCATGTTGCTAGAAAAAATGACGTTGTTGTATTTCAAAGTGTTTGGCATGATATTTTTTCTCGCCACATGAGTTCTGTTTTGAGCAAGTGATGATGAGGATGATTTCGGTGATGTTTGCTTCTCATGATTGGAAAATAGGATCTAGGACAGTTTTATTTTGAGATTTTTCAATGGATATAGAATGTTATGATAGGCAGGAGTTGTGTCTTTATTGTATATCGATTACTACACGATTTTGCGTGTTCTCTTGTTGGCTACTGCTTCCTGTTTGCAGCGTAAGTGATACCCTGGCTTTTCATAATTTGCCCTCTTTCATTTGCATAAGAAGATGAGTGAGATATTATATAACTCTCTGGGTCGGAAACTGGCGAGAAAAAAACATGCTATCATCAAAATATGAGGGTATTTGCAAAAGAGAAAAAATCAATAACACCTATACAGTTTCTTTCAAGCCCTAAGTTTTCGAATTCTAAGACGTAACTGTTACCACGAAGGAGCATTTCAAAGCACTTGACTGTGCTTGGACGGAAATTGCTAAAATCTGGCGTGGTCCTCCTTCCAAACGTTATGCTGCAGCATCTGCTTTCACTATAATTATACTTATATTATCTTACTATATTCTTTACGGGGACGATGAATTATGATATTACATGTTATTAATGCTTGAATATCCCTATAAGCTGAGAATCTGTTCCGATCGAAAATTGTTAGCCTGCGATGCTGAATACACATATGTGACGAAACTCACACTTAGATTTAATGCACGGTTTAATGTGGTATCTGCAAATGTCATCGTGTAGGGAACAATCCGAACTTATTATTATAGGAACTCAACATTTTCCGTAAAATTTTGCTTATGTTAAAAGTGGCAAATATATTCATACCAAAGAGTAGTTTATTGTACCTGAATTCAGTCACGATAAGAGCTTAAGGTCATAGTATTGCGAAATTTAGCTTCCAGATTTGTCGGGGTTAATTATACTACTATAATCACAATACTGTTCAATTTAAAAATTGGTGGTTATTTAGTTGCCCACATCCTCCATGTAAGCTTGAACTGAACCGAGAAGATGCTATGTCCTCATGTTGCATTAATTTTTTTGTACTGGTCTAAATAGATTATGTTTCCCTGCCAACAACAGTTAATCCTTCGCAATACAATTTGAATACTCACTGGTATAGTATTGTTTGAGGATAAGAATTAAAATACGCTAGCATTTAATAGGCGGATACAGCAGCAGTCTCCGAATTATCATCACATGTCGAGATGCATTTCATGTAGCGCCACGGTTGTTGTTTCATCTGATGGACAAAATTCGGTGTTTGCTGCTTGTGAAAAACTGATGCTGAAGAAATACAAGTGGCTTGAGCAGTCTTTACTAAAGTAGTTTCAAACCCCTGTCGAGACCAGCAGAAAAGTTGCACCTTTAAGAAATTTTGTATTTGTGTATAAGAAGTGTTATATTTTGAATGTAGCATTCTAAGATGTTGCATATGCGTTTGAAACCGACAGAAACGAGGAAACTATTTCGCGAACATTAAACGACTAGGATGATTGCTTGGCTTACATAATTTATCAGGAACCGCTTTATCATAATACACACTGACTGGACTACTTTCAACAATATTAAATCATCTTTTCGCACTGATGTTCATAAGGAAAAAGTGCCCTCGCATTACAAAGAATGCTTCTGCATAATCTATGGATGATACGATTAGACAGCAAATCTCTTGGATCCGTCTGTTTGCAAGCTTCAAAGCATGCTTGAAGTATTAAGCTCATGCAAGCTATGATCCAAGAACCTTGTTTACAGAAAACCGATTCTGGTCTTTGTTTATTCCTTTAATACGGAACGGTGGTGGCGGTGGGCAATAAACTCCAACGAAATTTTGAAATCCCCGAGTTGAACTGTTTTCTTTACTATGTATTTCTTTATCCATTTATTTGGCATAGGATTTATTAAATTAAAATTGGAAATGGTATTTTTGGGGCAAATCTGCCTACGCGTGTTCATGTACAAAAGAGTTGTAAACTACTAATGGGCTATTATTATTACTTTTCTCTTGTTTTTAAATCTAAGCTTTATTACTGAAATTACATTTGTTGACGATAAAACTACACGCCACAAATCTATCGTCAAAAGAAAGGAAAAATGTGGACCTTTTGTCTTTTATAAAAATGATCCTTGTTAGCTTGGGAGGTGTTTGTTTCACGCGATTTGTGATTCATTGGATGTAGCCCTTTTTGCAACTCTCGCCATTGGAACCAAATCAGTGCCTTTCCGTGTTCTGTATAGAACTACAATAAGGAAAACAACATTTATGTTCATCGTATTTTTTTCTTGTTTATTTGAAAATTCCAACATGAGTTAATGTGATCTATCAGTTTGTTGTTCAAGACATGAAAGCAGTATTTTAAATATGCATACATGTACCTAATATGTTCTCCTCATAGTTTCATTGCTTTTATATTGCCGTTTAGACATTGGTTGCAAAGGTCAAAAACATACATGTAATTATCAACATAGGCCATTTTTGAAACAGCATTACTCTTCAATTTTTGTCATTTATTGCAAGCTCTGCGGCGTAAAAGCCAAGAAATGTCATTTATAGTCATTGCTATAGGTCTGGATTTGTATTGCAAAATCTGCCAATATATAGTCGACAAGTTCATACAACCGTTTCGCTTTACTATGTCAGCCATAATGCAAAGAGCTTACAGCTTGCTTACAATAGTATAGAAATTTTTCAAAAAGTACAAATTAGAGACCATTTAATAACGGTATTTTCCAAAACTTTTATAGTTTTGGGGAGAATGTTAAGATGGGAAAATGAACAAAAACTGTGAGCTGAAATAAATATTATTATACACACGAATGTTTATCGGCAGTAATGATCGGAAGTAGTGTTCGTCGGTGAATTGAATTCATCCGCACGCACCAGTTGAAATTCAACCAAGACGAGAAGATTTAAAAAAATGGAAACTTTGAAAAGAATTGTGACGCATACATGTATGTGTACAATATGCAAAGGACGAGTATGAAATGGGTGGTAGAATGGTTTGCATCTTTTTTTCAAGTTGCATTTTCTATCTCATGACTTCCATGTGGCTTAGTGGCGTTTTCTTTTTATATATTCATACCATCCATGAGCGTTTTTTTTGCAGTATGTTATAGATGTTTGTGTGTGGGTTGAAGTACTGTGGGCATGAGAAAACTGTATTTTAAGGAATAATCATTAGTCTGGTCTCACTCTTCTGCCCGTCCACAGACTGACTCGACCGGTCGCCTGATTAAAATTCATAATAGTTATCATTTTTATATTGATATTTAAAAATCGCGGTTGGTTCAATTTAAAATTTCTTTTTCCTTCAAAAATTTCTTCATCACCTACAGAGGTATACCTACTGATAACTAGCGTTTACAAATTTGACTGGCGGATACTGGAGGTTGTCTGTCAACAAAAGTGTGTGTCTATCACTTTAATAGTGTGTCTTATCCTCTCCAGTACATAAATACTAGATCTACAAGCTTCCTTGTCCTAGTAAACTTTCCTGTTCATTTTCTCTTTTGGTTTATCAACTTTGCCTCTTGTCAACTTGAAATTTCCTATTGATAAAACTGCGTAGTAATTATATACAGTTATGTCATTCATTCACTATCAGTACTAACAGCCGAACGTGTGGAATTTGATTTTATTGGTGCCAAATTGAGAAATAAGCATGCAGATAGAGAAACGTGTTTTGTGTGGTGGTTTTAATTGCAGACGCAAGACAACCTTCGAATTAGAGAGAGAGGCAGCTTTCACCGACTTTTATTGTCACACAATAAAATAAACATAAACGTGCTTGCTATACACGTTACGTTACCATCATTCTTGTAGATACCATTTACTAATAGTTTGAGAATGGCACCTGTCATTTGTTGATAACTTGGAAACAAGAATGCCTTCGCGTGAACAAAATACACTGCATATTTTACGGTTGCGTTCTCGTCGCCACAAGACATACGACGGACGCAAGAACGCGTTCGTTGTTCAGTTAATTTTGCATACGACAAATTCCAACGCGTTAGTCCCTAGCTTTGTAGGAAAAGGCATAAGCGAACAATTGACAAGTCAATACACAAGAATGATGAACCCGTTGTACATGTAAAAAAATCAACGCGATGACAGGAGTAACGAATAAAGCAGCGACTTGCTTGGTGAAACATATCAACAAGTTTGTGATCTATTCAATTTAAACGTACCAACAGCCGATTTATCTTTTAAAAGAGTAAAATGTACTGTGGTTTGCACAGGTATGTTTAGTTTAGTATACTCGGTGCTTCGAAACCACAGTTGCGCAAATTGTTTTGACAACTTCATCACCGTAGTTATTCCAATCATAGCCGGGCTGTAGCATCCAACCAACAGTCTATAATTGGAGGTGTGCCATAAATATAGACAAGCTGTAATTGAACTAAAAAATGGGTGGCAACTTTTCAACTGTCAATATGTTTTTTTGTCATTGTTTGCCGTCTTTTTTAAAGCGAAATTCACTATAACCTCGTATAAATTATCAATTATAGTGATTAAAGCTAAGCTTTTTTCTTTAAAAAATGGCAGTAAATGGAGTAACGACTGCAAGAATTGACCAGGCTTTGATTAGACACCCGGCGAGGGTGTAATTCATCTGAATTGGAGGCTTTTATTAGAGTAAAATATTTTTGATCCACTTGCAGAACTCCAGCATTTGAAATGATCCATTGAAAAGTATTATGCTGACCATTAGGTCAGCCACATCAGAAAATCATACCTGGCGGTGGAGTTCGGGAAATCGATTACAACTCTGTTGGCTGAAAATCGCAAAAGGGAATTTGTGAATATATTTAATTTGACGTCTGTATTTTGCACACCGATTTTAGTGAAAGTATTTCACACTGTGTGCTCTGTGCCCGACGGAGCGGTACATTTACAAATAGTAATGAGGAGTTTCCAAATTCCTATCTCGTTGTATCATTTACAACCACAGAGTAACGACAGTTTAAAAATAAATTTATTGTTCTATATAGTTGTAAAGGCTGTTAGGTATAGTTTAAAAATGTAGCGCTGTTCACTCCCCTCGTTGACAAGCAGCCTGAAAAAGCAATTAAATGAAACAAGAAGTGAAATTCGACGCAACCACTGCACACAATACTCCCACTACGATAGATAGGCCTCATGCAAGTAGCGTGAATTTTAAGGTTGCTTTTTATGTTACGTTAATCTTTACACGTTGCAAAAACAAATTTCTAGTACCAGCATCCCAATAAAAATAAATAAATATAAAAAATGGGAAGATCCAGAAAGTGATATGTAGAACTGATTTATTGCTTGACACTTTTGAAATATTATAATACGTTATCTTTTTTTGAGGAAAAGTTTTAGGTTTTAAGATTCCAAGTGTAATGCTAAGTGCGGACTTTAATTTTTGGCACTCTTAGAAATGACTCTTGAGCATTAACCATTATCAGCGATTATTATTTGACACACTCTGGTCATAACACGTACACACTAGCCATTTTCCATGCATCGTTATTTTGTATAATACATGCTACGTTGACATTTGGAAAGAATCGAAATAAATGTTTGTCTTAGAGACATGACATTTAGATTGTTATAATTAATAACTTTGGTGCCGGCCTGACAGCTTCATTGCAAGATTGACTGATTTTTTCGTTTGCATACCATTGGGATGTCTTGAACCTTAGAAAGCTGCAGAGCACGTCAGCGAACGTGTGAAACCGTTTCATCTGTGATGTGTTTCACCTGAGTAGAATAAATGCATGTATACGCAGTTCAGCCCGTCGGGTATATTTCATATTATTAGGAGGTTCAGGAGTTATGACATAATTAATCAGTGCCCTAGTTTTTATCCGCGAAAACCTTAGCTAAAGATAAGGATTTCTCTTTAATGCATCTGGATGCATTCAATATTCTCAGTCCGGAAATTGAAGCCCACGTAATTAACATGATGAAAGCAGGATTACAAATAAATTAATATATATTCCACGTTGGTTCATGAAGAAATCTAAAATTATAGTGCTTTTTCATGGGAATGTACCTACAATGTCTATACAAACATTATACCCAAGAAAAATATTGACTTAGCTAGCCAAAGTATGCTGTGTTGGTGGTATGCAGCACAAGCCACACAATAAGATCAAGGCAAAACAGATTTTAGTGAGTAACAGACTGTCAACGAGTGGCACAGAAAACGGGTAATAATATTAATGGATACTCAATAAGGTCATCGGAGATGTAAGTGCATTTCTTCGTTTTTTGAGAGAGGCGACACGCGATTAGCTAAGTAAATATCTCAGACTTCCATACATACGCTTACAGTTTGTAATTTTATAGAGAAGTTTCATGCCAGAATATAGAACATGTTTTTTTCCCGCAAATCCCAATGAAAACATTGCAGATAGATAGTGTGTTGATAGATTACATTCGCGTTCGTTTATTCTTACAAGACCCTAATAATAAGTTGTGCAGTTATATCTATAGGGCATGATGGCAGGAACACATGAAAACTAAGAATCGGGAGGCAAAATCTACTGCAGAATAAGAGTTAATGTTTCCTGTCAGCCCGTATTAAATAGTGCATTTCTCAACATAAACAGTATTCCATCTTGCAATCAGTCCGTATGTCGATGTAATTTTATTAGGCTAACGTGTCTTATTTTTTTACTGGGCAATGTCGTACAAAAAAGACAGCTTTCTATGTCATGAAGCGTTATCAACAACTAACAGAGAATCTTTTGTAGTTTGCAATTCAGGGGAAAATACTTAATGTATCTACTAAATTTAGTAGTCAACAGTCACTTCTCGACAGCATACCCTCGTAACTGCGCAGACTACTAGTTTACTTAAGACTTCAGTTTTACAGAATTTACCGAATATATCAAGTTGAATAAGTGCATTTCTAGGGCTTTCCCTCTTGAAAATCTTCACCTAATCTTTTTCATCATCACGACATTTTTATTACACCACCTAAATGGGTTTCGCTTGGGTGAGAACGAAGAAATCATAATGGACAGTATGTTTTATAACATTATTATTATTAGTTTTGCTGGCAACTGGTGTTGTTACAGCCGTTCAGCAGGAGATTTCAGTGTGTTCTAGTTACATATTTTAGCAGTTTGATTTTCTTCACCCTATTTATCGTTAACTTTCTCTTTTGTCACATTCAATGCATGACCATGAGGGATTTATGGTTGACCTTCCGGTGTACAGTGTTCTATCTCCTTCGTCATTATTGAAAATCTCGATTTATATGATCATTATGACTGCGAGCAAAAGCTGGGCTTTCGATGTAAAACATTTAACGCAGACAACGAAGATAAACAAAGAATGGCTTGTCCTTGGGAATAGATATTAGATTGTCAGTTTCTTTTACTTGTTCTCGGAATTAGCAATCTGCAACTATCAAGATCCGTTGTCTATAGGTACTAATTTTATAGGAAAAGCCCGAAGTTTATTATAAACTAAGAATTTTGTATCTGTGATAGGACCACAAGTAAATGTTAAGCGCAAAACTGAACATTTATTTTTATTGCATAATTTAGTATGTACAGTGACCGCTTTTAAGCGCAGTGTTCATGCGGTCCACATTTTGATGAATTTGCGGTAATTAATTGATCGGATTAATTTTTCATCATTTTTGCCCACGAAACGAAATCAGTACCTGCTACACACGATAAGGCTGTTCGTAATGGTAACGCATTGCGAAATGTGTTACCAGACTACAATTTTTTAAGAATCAGAAAAAATCAAGGCTAAAAACAACAACAAAATTTCGTGAGCAAAAGTGATGATGAATTTATTGATACTTTACTAATAAGGCTTTAACTTACAAAAGGTTGTTCAGCTGAATTCATAAACCTTTCCATTTCATTTACTAGCAGTACTATACACCTACTTTAATTCTGTGCAGATATTGAACTGACATTTGTCAAATGAATCGTGAAATAGGTAATAAACCAACATGTTAGTAGGTTTTATAAACGTATTGGACTTCGTGAACGAGTTTCCTGGAGAGAATGACGTTTTAACGAAAAGAAGTCGAACAGTGGTGGTTATACATATTGACATATTAAATATAACTATGACACTTTTAATCAGAATTAATGTATACTTAGAGCTATTTTAGCATCAGCTTAATGAGAGTGCTCCACTAGCAGGTTTTTTGCACTTACTCTAGCTAATACGAGACAATTAAGATTGGAAATGTTAAGCAGTTATGCATGTGTGGCTTCTGAATCATGGTTTGGCGTAGGATGATGATAATAGATGATAGTGTATTTTTCTCATTACATTAGCGTCCAGCTCCTGCCTGCTAGTTGTCATTTTTGCATTTTGCCTTTTTTTGGTAATCAGCAGCCTTTGGGTGATCATTCCAAGCATATCCTTACTTCAAATCGCGAATTATGTACATATACTTTCGTCTGGTCTAGCCAGGACCAGATAATGCGTGCTTTTCACTTAACAATTTTAGCGTATACTCCCAAGGGCTGGTCATAGTGTAAATAAATCTCAAGACTAGTATGATGTCTATGGTTGCCTTTTGTGTGGATTTCATGACTGCGAGATGGGATTTAACTGGAGCTATTTCTCTTTCGCGTGTTCATTAGATAAAAGATCGACAAGAGAGCCAGCAGACACAACAGCCGAAGAAGGCGCATCAGTTGGACTCGATGCTTGGGAACCTCCAAGCAAGCATGGATAAACAAGGAGTTAGTGCCACACAAAAAGGTGTTTGTGCCGCTTGTCACAAGCCGATTGTAGGACAGGTGAATTCAAATTACCATATCTATTTGGCTGTCCAGATTTCCAAAATTGTTCCCACTCGCATTGTCTCGGATCACTGAAGTTTTATTTTATCGCGATTCTAGGTTGTAACTGCACTCGGGAAAACCTGGCATCCGGAACATTTCACTTGTGCCCATTGTCGTCAAGAACTAGGATCGAAAAACTTTTACGAGCGGGAAGGACAGCCTTACTGCGAGGATGACTATCACAAGTTATATAGTCCTCGGTGTGCATACTGCAACGGACCTATTTTGGATGTACTATTTTCCTCCAATTGTTCATTACATTTTCATTGAATATGCACGAACCTTATTTCTTTTTTCAAAGTTCCACCCTTAACGCAATACTCAAAATTACTGTCTTATCTTTGCAGAAATGCGTGACAGCGCTGGACACTAATTGGCACCCAGAGCACTTTTTCTGTGCTCATTGTGGTAAACAATTCGGTCAAGAAGGATTCCACGAGAAGGATGGAAAGCCTTACTGTCGGAGTGACTATTTGTCCTTGTTTGCTCCCAAGTGTGGAGGATGCACGAAACCTATAACTGACAATTATATCACTGCGCTGAATGCTCAGTGGCACCCTGAATGCTTTGTTTGTCGGGTAAGTATCTGCTAAAATGCAAAAATATCCATATTCGATGCATAGTTTACCGTGCATAGATTCGATGACCTTACTCCATAACACGACTTGTTGGTTGCTGTTGAGTGCTTATTACTTGAACATCGTGCATAAAAAAGTATTTTCTAAACTTTAACCGATGGAAATTTTCTCTTCCCTTTGAAAATATAATAACCCTACTGGTTTACTTTTTTTGTGTTTAAACATGACGTGAAATTTATCATACCAAAGAATGGTGACCATAACAAATATAGTTTCTGAGCACTGACACATCTCATCTCTATTTAAGTTAATTTATTACTCGCAGATGTGCACAGCGAATGTAATGTTGCATGGAGGGTGATACTTTTAAAACAAATAACTTACTCGTCCGCAAACTGACTAACTGTAGTTACAGAAAGTTTTATTTTTCTGCTCAAGACCTCTTAACTGTCATACTTAGTGCCAAAAGAGAGAAAATATGCGACTTGTACGGAGTCTCTTGAGATTTGAGGGACTTGTTTCAGTTTTTCGAATAACATACCAAACTGTGCATTCAGATAAATATTTATATCATGCATGCACAACGCGTTAGCGTAACCCAAGTATTTTTCTCGACACGGCTAACGAAGAGTCCACTTACATTAACTCTAATCTTATAAAATGTATTTGCAAGTTGTTTGAAAAGAGTATTTGGAAAGTGCAAGTTCTAATGAAATGGGAAATTTGAAGGACTGTAAATGTTCATTCTCTGGAACATCATTTTATACTGTGGATGGACGACCAGTTTGTCCCAAATGTTTGGGAATTGATGAAGACGAGGAGGATGAAGATCAAGAGGGAAACTAGGGGAAAGGAAAATATACGTCCTATTATTTCTTCGTCTCATAATGATAATAAAATTAAGCAGAAATAAACGCCAACAAACTCTATACTGTTTACTATTAATCTCTATTTCTGTCCTGTCTCAAAAAAAGTAAAAATAATTTTTAGATAAAGATGGATTCACAGTATTTTCTAAACCTAAGGATACGAAAATCAAGCACAATAAAACATTTTCTTCATAATCTCACCAACCAAACAAAAACACTCAAAACATTTCACAGGGGATTATACAGTATACAAAAAATTACTGAAGAGACGTAGAGTACAAATTACGATATTGTTACTTTTAAATGAATTATGATTGTATTTTTTACGAGGACAAATCATATTGTTTCGGCCTGCATAAGATGGATTGAGAACTGGAACGACACGTAAGGGTACCTACATAACCCGCATGTTTTAGGAAAACATGCCATATCAAATCGTTAGAAAAATGGGCATATAGTTCCAGCATTCCTTCCACTGGCTGCCCAGTTCGAAGATATGTATATGGAGAAAATGATACCGCTTGCTCTGTACTGCGCTCATACTTCAAATTTGGTGAAAGCATTTTATGGCTGAACTTATGTATTGCATGCACCTAGTGGTAAAATGGTTGTTCAAAGGTGAAAGGTGCGTTTGCTTTTTACATTCAAATGATGCATGTTAATGACCTCCAATGATGAAGGCACCTCACATATCTACCTTCAAATTGTGGATTGGAAGAAGAAAATTTCAAATGAAGCTTATTGTCCAGCCAGGCGTAATTAAATTAGCATCCCTCTGTAACTGAGAAAGTGAAGATTTACATACATTTGTTTTGTATCCAAGGCGCTTGCTGGAATCAAAAAAAAATGCTACAAAACTGTCATGTCGTATGACACGAGCCTAATTCTTCAAACGGATAACATTTGCACACTGCATTTCACATATAAACGTCAAACATTGCTCTTGCTGGATCTCGACTATTCTCATTCTCCATCAACTATTTCACCATAAATGTGATTGTTGGTATGTCATATGTGAGGAACAATTGTTCGCCTTCCAAACGCATTGATGTCTGTTTCATCTCTTTATTGTACTGGCTAGTGCAATTATTTAATTGAATCAAATGAAAATTATTTTAAAAGTTTCAAACAAAATGAAGGTAAACGCAGCTCAGTACTGTGCGAGTAAAAAAGATTGAATGGTTTGAACATCAGGGAGAGGAAATCAAAATGTGTTTGCTAACTTTTCTCTTCTACTTGCGATAGGCAACGACATGCTGAAGTATTTCGAATTCGGTTTTTGTTACCTTTCAATTAATTTATTACAGACTGAGATTTTCCACGATGCCCTCATTATACAAGATAATCTTGCTTTCTCGATTGTCTAAGGCAGAGAAAATCTCAATAAAAGAGTGCTTTGTCTGGCGGTACTTCAGTTTACATGCCTAAATTTGCAAATGCATGTTTCGTTCGTATGATGTTCGGTGTGACAGGTTTGGGTGTTTAAGCAAGCACCTGCAGCATCATGAAGTAGTTTATCAGTCATGATTATGTTTCTAAAATCTGTCCTTCATAAACATACTACGTCTTAAGATAGGACAAGCACATTATGTTTGCCTAAGTGGTTACACGGATCTGATGTCACCGCAGTACTTCGCAATGTTTTGACATGAGCAAATTTAGCAGTAAATATATTTTAGGTGATAGATAATAGATAGATATATCTTGCTTGTGTGTGTGATTAGTTCTTTTGGTCCCATTGAATTAAACAGGAGCATAGTGTCATGTAAACATAGCATTTATGTTATGATTTATGAATGCTTTCACACAAGAAATCACTTTAATAGCAAGTTACTTGTCAAGTCGGGTTCGTTTGGGTATGCAATTTACTAACATTTAGTAGCTTCTTTCGCATTTCAATGCTTGGGATCCCTTATCTGTTTGTTTGGGGAGATACTAACAAAACGTCTTGCAATCCAAGAATTATTGGTATTCATAAAAATGTTTAATGTAACGTCACGTATGCTGTTGACTAATCTCGTGACCCCTTTCTCCACAGGATTGTCGCCAACCATTCCAAGGAGGATCGTTCTTTGATCATGAGGGACAGCCGTATTGTGAGACTCATTATCACGCCAAACGAGGTACACTGTGCGCCGGATGCCATAAACCAATTTCAGGTATTGTTTCTCGTCTACATTTTTAAATACTATGTATAGTAACGAACAAAAATGTCGATCTACTAGTTAACTTGGTCGTAACCTCATCATTTCTTTGTAAATCCATAGGCCGCTGTATTACAGCAATGTTCAGAAAATTCCACCCCGAGCATTTCGTCTGCTCATTTTGCTTGAAACAGTTAAATAAAGGAACATTCAAAGAACAAAACGATAAACCATATTGCCATGGTTGCTTCGAAAAACTGTTTGGCTGAGAAAATCCGTCCCCTTCTTGAGTGGCATTCATCCCTTCCAATTGTTTTACCTACAAATAGAGTCGGCTTCAGTGTCTTCGGTCTAGAAAAAGAGCATAACATTAGTTTAGTTGATGTAATAACAGAGATGTATTCTACCAATACTTAAAATTTGTGTAAAAGGTTTAAATTTTCATTTATTACACGATAACATAACTGTTAAATAATACGTACACTTAATTTCAAAAAAATTGTAACATAAATCAATAAAAATGCTTGTGCTACTAATATAAAAAACAAGGTTAGAAATAGTAATAAATCATGTAGAGACTTGTAAACAAAATGCCCTTCGCATGAGAAACAACGTAACGTGGAAGACTTCATTTTCAAGGTAGACGTACTTATCAGAGGGGTTACCCTTTTACAACCTGATTTTATGTACTTTGTTATCCGAGCAATCCTATTATGACAGTTATCGCACCAGTCAACCTGAAGTACTCAACAACTTGGCTTTCACCTATAAAAGGAAGAGGAGGAATCAGAAATTTCATTTTTGTGAAAGTTAAACGTGTACGTACATCTAATATTCGTCCTTAAACTCCAAACTTGGTACAGTTACTGCCGTTCCATCGTGTTCAGCATGTGTCACTACGATTGCATAACTTCAACCCCCTTTAATAAATTCATTTTTTATAAATGAATTCAATTGAATTTTATAAATGTCGAAGACATTAGCATCGAAGACTGACTACATAGACATGTTTTCTAAAATTACCATTATACTTATTTTAGATATAGATTGCAAATATGCAACTAGTTTTTGCACTTGAAATACACGTTGCAGACTGCAGACCTCTGGCACATAAACTATCGCCCTCCTGAATTAGTAAGAAAACCGACTGCCTGGAAAGCGTTCGAGAATGGACTTGTGACTGCATTAAACGATGGTAAATTCGTTTTCTTGAAAGTATTATTTGTGGGTGCAGTATCGCTCAGATACGATGTGAGTGGGCCAAACTTGATTGACATGACTCGGGAAGTCGAGAAGGTGATGAGTAATGAGGAGAGCTCATGGGTGTCTTATGGACACGGGTTATGTTTGTAGACGCTATTTTTCGACTACCTCGGCTAATCTCACTTAGTCATTACACACCAGAAGGATGGTTAACAGAAAGAATTCCTAATTGTTCTCAGAATGGTTGACGCCTACTCCGTCAGTCGTTTTCGGATCCATCGCGAATAATGACCAAGGAGGTGGAAATTGCAGACGCTGATGAACGCGTTCCCGGTTTCCTTGTTTAAAAAATGAACAGTTAGCACATATAACAAGAATGCTGTTCTTGTTTAACAATAATTTATTTCAGAAGATTGTGAATCCTGTTCTATGTCAGACTCTATGCAACTAACCCGCGTTACTAGCGACAACATTAATTAGCCGAGTTGGCAGGTGGACAATGTCAAATAATGTCAATGACAATAAGTAAGTGATCCAGCTTTTTTTTTTTTTTTTTGCATATTCCTTTTGATTACTTCTTATGCTAAACCCCCAGAAGTTACTCCAGTCATAGTATGAATCAAACAAATTTAATGCGTAGAGCTTCATGATGCTTTTTTCTGCGAAATTTCGAGTTTTCGTTCACGGAAGTAAAATCCCAAAATTACGATCTTAGAAATATGAATACCATTGTCAATTGTCGCGTTCGCCTCCAGACTGACCATATATTATGTACTGAAATAAATAAATAAATTTTTTTCATGTTTACTACTGGAATGGAAAGCACTCTGTCCAGGACCGTTTGAACGTTTATCTCGAGCGTATTATACATGTTAAGGCTGTGAATAACCATTTTCGATAACTTTACTTGATGGAATGAAAATCATATAATTTTAATACGCTGTGTATGTTGAAAAATAACAATAATGTGATAAAACTGGAGTCTCTGACAATTTATTTTTTATAAAGGTTTCAACTATGCATATTGTACCGCATACAAACTTACGTACATACACATCTGCAGCCCTGCCGTTCACTGTTTGACATTTGATGAAGCATGAACATAATGCATATTTTTATTTGTGTTGACATTTTCTTCAAGAAAACTGGTTTCTACACTTAGAAGGAAATCAAGCTACGACAAGTTGTCCAAATTTTGTAAAAAAATTATAATTTCTGTTTTAAATTAACTACATCATCTCGGCTCCATGGTGTAAATGGTTAGCACACAGGACTTTGAATCCTGCGATCTGAGTTCGAGTCTCGGTGGAGCCTGGCTTTTACTTTTGACGCTATGTTCAGCCTCGTCAATCCGTTTAGTAACAAGTTTTGTGCTTTGCTAGCCTACCTAAGTTGGCGTATGTCACTAAAAGGTCACTGTGTGCAACAAAGGTCTTCCTCGATATGATAAGAAAGTGTACACACCATAAATGAACATTGGTGCTTACACCCCCGCGACTAATCGTTTAAAGTCCTGCCAAATCTTCATTTACCCAAAAAGATCGTGCGAAAAGATGTATGAGACGTTTTTATGCTATACTACTCTGTATGATAATAAAATGACGCGACAGTTTCAATATGTTTCCATGTCATTTTTAACAAGGCCCTGGACTTGGCAATTTTAGAGGAACCAAGTGCTTTAAGCGTACAATCACTGCTTGGAACTTTCACCAAGCTGTTAGTTTTACCTTTCAAGACAATCTATGTACTTTTGATAGTTCCTGGTATGACTTTTGTCTTCCAATCCGACAATGACGTGTTTTATATTTGTTTTCTCGCTGAACTACAAAGCCATCAGGAATCATAAATGCACTGATAGCTGCAGAAGATTCATTCGCGTCAGTTGCCTGTATAGAGGTTATCCAATCAAACGAAGAAAATGAACGAATTAAAACCAAACCTTATCCTCATCGTATATTATTACCATTACCTATTATGTTCTTGATTATTTTATGTATGCATAATAATTTAATCACGAATACGGATTAAATTAATCAAATCGGCTCCATGGTGTAAATGGTTAGCACACAGGACTTTGAATCCTGCGATCTGAGTTCGAGTCTCGGTGGAGCCTGAAGTATACGTTTTGTTCCATTCCCCGTTGGAGAAAGTGTCCGGCGAAAGTGGAGCGAGTAGACATTGCTCGCATGATGAATGTACTGAAAAGCAACGCAGTCTACCAGTCTTTAAGTGAAAACATAGCAGTCTCTTAATTTAAAAGTAAGCGTGGAGGATGCAATAATGAACTATCGACTGTCTAGTCACTTCAGTCACTCTGGACTATCAACAGCATTTCAATTCATCCTAAGGACTTAAGCGATGGTATCGGCAGAGGATTGTAAAACTTCTAGATTCATAATGTTCTTTTTCAATGCAAATTACAAGCTAAGGTCATCAGTTGCAAAAGAATCAATTAGGAATTTTCCTTAAAGTTTCCTACGCTAGTACAATATCTACTCTGCAACACTCGGAGAATATTTTTTGCAAACAACCTTCCCATGATGACTGATCACGAAAGGGAAATACCTATGTCTATTGTGCGCCTTACTCCATGACTGCAGATGCGAAACAAGCTTATACTTTTTGGGAGAAACCGTGCAAAATCATCTCTTCATCCATCAGCCAATCAAAGACTGCCCTGTGTACTAAACAGAACCTCCTTCTTTGTTTGTTGCCGTGTGCCGTGTGTGAGTAGGTTCGCATCTTTTCCAACACGAACTATGGCGCATATCCCAACTACACTTGCAGATTTCTAGTTCACAGCTGCATGCAATCCTTTCTGGGGCTGTTCAAGCATGGCCGTTCCCTTTTATATTTCAGTCCCAGAACTAACGTTGCCATGAACGAACAAAGGCGAGTAACGCGAACGACTCCAAAATATGTCATTAATGGATTTAGCAGCAGCGCTGCCACTGCCATTCGCGTTGTGTTCAGCAAGGACTGAGGACAGGTGCGCAATGCAACAATGCAAGTGTGGATTTCACAAAGTCAAGCAACACGAGAGGGGTTTCGCTTAGCACTAGAGGGTATTGAGTTGGGATTCGCATCGCTTAGAATATCTACTCTCTCCTCGCATGCCGACCAGTAGTGCCACTAAACCGTAATTATCTCGTTTCATTGTGTTTTTGGTTGGGCAATCGTCCTCACTTTACTCAGTTAAAGTTGCCTGTCTAGAAATTGAGGGGTATACGAGCAGATTTTTACTGCAATTTTTAGTACGTCCAGGGGCTATCTTCGTGTTGGGCTGGTGGTGCTAATTGCTCAGGACCCTGCTAGTTTGCGTGTAAGAGGAAGAGTTACCCCTTTGTGTGTCTTAAAAAACATCTTCAAGTTAACTAATCAACAGAAAGAAGAGTGCTGGACTGAAGTTGCCAGTGTTTATCAAGGAGACTTCAATTTAAAATTGGTAAGCGACTTTTCATTCTTGAATAATTCAGAGGTAATCAATCAGGTGAGATGTCATTACCGTTGTTGGCGTATTAGTGTTTGCTCATCCGAAGGCATCAATAGTTTTCGGGAATACGGGGCTGTCATCAAAGGGGGAAAACGGCCTATCCTAACATCAATTAGAATATTTTGTTGTAACCACATGTAAATAGTTTTCGAGCTACATGTCGCAGAAAGGTTTGGTAAATTATATTGTAAATATGCAATCTCTAGAATGTAGAAGTACCTTCTCAGTGGTTTCCTGAGCAGTCCCGCAGTTATACTATTAGCATTATTTACGTGTTGCAACTTTCACATCTTCAGAGTAACTGTACTTGTCAAAATGCGCCCATTTCTCAAATACTGAATGCATTAGAAATTGAAAGCATGGTTTGTAAGTTTTTAATGTTATTGATTACACGCAAATGCTTAAACTGTTTCAATCAGTTATCAAACATTACCCTTACTCAGACAGCGGGGAACCAGATCCAAACTAGGTTTTGTATTTTCTCTGGAAAGGTAGGTGTTTGAGTTTATCTAATCACAAGGTGATAAAACGAAATCGATAATGTAATAGGTATAACACACTCATTTCAATATCGCTCGTGAATTTTGTTGAGTGCTTAAGCAACCAAATTGTAGTTTCTCCAAACATTTGATCCAGCAAAGACGGACAGTTTCAAGGGACTAGGTTGAGCCTCAAAATCCGTCATAAGCTTTTTCGGTAGCGATCAGTGAAACTCTCAATGAGAAAGTCAATTTCATGAGCTGCGATTTAAGACGTTATATCTTCTCATTTATTTCTAATTCATTTGTAGAATTTCTTTGCATATATTTAATAGTTTTGATTGATGCACTTTCCTTCATAAATGTAAATGTATCCCCAAGTGTACTTTATCAAAACAATTCGTCCCATGAACAAACTTTCTGCGAGACATACTAGCGAACACAGTTGTCCATCCGTCGAATCAGCGGCATTGGTTTTGATCAGCGAAACTTATTTTAAAGCATGAAATCTTATTTTCTTTAAAAGCCGTTTAGTCATTATCGATTTGGAAATCAGATCCACACAAGAGTTATAGTATAGTGCAACCAGAAGTATCTACTCCAGTTGTTTCAAGTAATTTCATTACGACTTATTCCAATACTGCGTGAGTACTGTGGTTAGCCCTGTAATCATTATAAAAGATAATTTGCAAACAGACGGGCCATATGTTCCTACTTGTCCGTTGCGGTTCCTATAAATTAGATAAGCTTTCAATCGCAAATAGGAACTGAATGTAAAAGCCATAATCCTTCGCAAGGCATCTCAATCATGTGCATAAAACCTGCTTCTCTTTGCAAAAAAATAAGTTATTCCATCAAAACCCGAATGGTAATTAACCGAACTGTTTACGCCGTAGTGGTTTTGCTTGTTCAGGATGGCAACGATATGGAAGTTTGCTTGGAAATATTCACAGTTCAGCTCACAGTTTCGTGCTTAACTCTTTATGAAATGTTTCACGCAAACTTCTGGTGTTGCATTAAATTTAGTAAAAATCGTAAACGGCATGATTATATCTGAACATCATCATTCTTAATACTTAGTCATGTTCTGTAAAAAAACACAATTGACTCAATCAGTACAATTTAAAAAAAAAAGATGATTTAAAACAATGTGCAGTCAACCATCTCCACAGTACCATGATTTCAATCCAAACGAGGTTACATATATCGTAGTTTTGAGCAGGTGTGTGTGCAACGTTATGACTGCAGATGAAAAAAGAATATTCGTAAAAAATAAGCCCGCACACACTTCATCTATTACTTGTATGTTTCAATTTCAATATTACCTTTTAGTTTAAGTAAATTTAAATAAATTTTGTTGAGGTAGGTTTTAAGGTGAGTTAGTAACAAGTATTTTTTTTATTTACCTAATGCTTAAGCATCAAGTTTAATTGGAATGACGGAATCTACATCTACGCTAGTAGGCTATAGGGATCAAGGGGTCTTATCATACATGGGAGGCCCTTGGCGATATTGGCAAGGGGCCTCAGCACTAAGTAAGCCTGTCATAATCGTCAAAGGTATCACAACATCTTCCACAGAAAAGCCAAGAATCTGTGCATGTGGCGAGGCTTAGTGTGGCATAAAAATGGTGATAAATTCATGTCCCATAGTTCGTATGCATATTATGTATCAAGTCAAATACTAATCACGGTTTAATGGATTAACATGGACTAGACATAGCTTATCATTTCTTTGCTCACAATAAAATTTCTAGATATCGCGTAAACCACCATTCAGTGTAACTGCGCAGAAAGGCTTAACAATGCACTACGTACATCAAAGTCTGCACTAAAAACTCTTTTATTATTATTAATAGAAAAAATACTGTAATGTTCTATTCTGTACCAGAGTTGATATTCTCTCATCAAAGTAACGACATCGCATCGTAGTGATTTTAGCAAGTGAAGCATTTATCATCACGTGATTCACGTGGGAATCTGTCTGTCCGTCCGTCCGTCCATACCAAGATAGCTAAGAAAAAAAGGCTCAACTAAAGAGGAATCCCGATTTGAATACAGACAGACACAAGCAATTAACACGGCTTTCCGCACACAGTAATAGGCAAGTCTATGTCTGAATAATAAAATGTACAAAAATGTGCCACACTTGAACATTTTTCATCCCCAAAAAGCACACAAGTGCGCATAACTCAACATCCATCCTTTTTATAAATAAATAAACACTGTTGTGTACCACTACTATTGGTTACAATTTTATGCATTAAAATGAACGGATTAAGTGTGCAAGGCACGGTATGAACTAATGAACCCCATTTGATGGATAAAATATATGGTTTGTCATTTTTTTTATGTATGCGAAGGATATGAATAACGCGATGATTTGGGGGACTGAGTAGTAAACAGTTGTACTTATTTCGTCAATTTTGCTCGGTTTTGGTGTATTATCTACAGCTTATTTAGGATCCTGTGTCCTCACCACCAGTCATTCAAAGAGTTAGCTTTGAATGCGTATTTTCAGACAGTCCTTCCTGTAAAATCACAAAAACCATTTTAATAAGGTGGTTGGTAGGTGTATACCAAAGAGTGAAATTCTTTGCAACAGCATAAGTTAGAAGCCAGAAGAAAAGCTCTGAATCTGAATTTTGAGCAATTGTCCTTTGAATTAGTGGAGTGGAAGCATTGGACTTGCCCTGTAAGTTAGTTGGATAAGTGCCTAATTACTATCTTTGGATTCCTTCAAAAGTGGCCGAGCCAGTTCATGTACTTAATCTAATTGTTTTCAACTCTCGCGAGTCCTTTACTAATTAAACGAAAGGGAAATCGGACGGAACCTTGTCTCAGTTAGTAGCGTCGTCTGTTTTGTTTCGTCCGGCTGTGCATTCAAATTTAGTCAAGTGGTAGTGACTTCACTCAATGGTCCACTTAGTTGATCAGGCCCTGAACGCTGAACGGTATAACTGATCCGTGTGTTTTCGTTTTTAATTCTAGTTGCATATTTGAAGAGCTCAAGGAAAAATGGACGGAGGTGATCCAGGAAATTTCGACCCCTGCGAGTGCGTCTGGAGCCATGAATTGGCTACTCGCCGGTTGATCAACATGGTAAATTAAAATTTAACTTTTAACTATCTCTTACTAATGTACAAAAACATTAAAACTGATGATGTAGCTTATAATAATTAGATTTTCTCGCTGATGTTGTTTATTTAGTAAGTCCGTAGGAAGCTGGAATAAAATTGTAGTTTTATGAAGTGAAGTACATTTGAAGTAGAGCAAGGCAAGCAAAATTGTTAGATTCATTATTTGCACGGTATTCTGACACGAATATAAGGTATTGTTCGGATTCGTTACAGAAGTAATGGAATAGTTTGCTTTTAAACAAGACTTCCACCTATCGACTCTGGTATTAATGTCTGAGTGTTTGTCAGTTTGTTTGCTTCTAACGTCCTGTCTGTCAAAATAGTCAGTAGTGTGTCGATGCACACCGTGTTGATACGAATTGGAGTTGCATAATGAGATTCTAGTGTCAAGCTAGTAATGCTGCTAAAACACGTAGATTTTGAAGTTTCTGCTATTCAGGCTTTAAGACTAGTCCACGTAGATTAACCTCTGTCAAGTTGAAACCATTTGAGGCATAAATAGCTAGTGTTTAATGTGAATAACTTTGCTACTCTTAATAACAAGTATGTATGTTTCAATTCAATCATGCATGCATTGCCACGTTATTAAAAACCTGAATAAATCCAGGACTGAACTTAGTTAGTGTATCTGTTGTGTTTCATGCGCTTAATGGTAGTAAAGCGTAGATTTACCGCGGATGACAGTACTTCCCCTTTAAAGCGTGAAACTGCATTTATGGGCGTTTAATAATACAAGAGTTGTCAATTCCTCTAATTTATATAATATAGGGCTGTTGGAATATTAGAAAAATTCGATCGTAAAACTAGATTCGAACACCATGCTGATTTCCTTTACGAAGAATACTACATTGTAACTAATAAAATATGTTTAACTTTTTTGTTTTTTAGATAAATCAGCGCCAAGACTACTGCACTGAAAATGAGTGCTTCACTGAAAGTAAGAAACTGATAAACATGAACTTTATATGCTCAAAAATCCATAGATTTTTATTGTATCAAAAATCGTAATACTTTTTTTAAAATTCCCTTAGTGCCTGGAGGGCCAAACAGTGACTCTGCTACTGCAATGTTCTTCATGGGATTTTGGTTCTTGATGGCGTTGGTGCTCTTCTTCTTGCGTCCCAAAGCTCGGGCTCCGGCTGATAAATCACGAGACCAACCCGTAAGTAGTGTTTAGCGAAAACAATTATTAAAAAGATTATAGAAGTAAAACTAACTGGTGTTCCGTTTTCCTAGGGTCCTAGGTCAGAACCACCAGCACCATCTCCTACCTTTTAATTATTCGCCAATCCTAGATTTCATTGCTAATGTCGACCAATTCGGCCATTGTTTTCTCTCACGATCAATTTAATTGGCTTTGTTATTACTTAAATAGTTCAGATTTGTATTACTAACTTTATTTAGGAACACAATTGGATTACTTCAGATACTGTCAAAACTTAAAATAATGAAACTCTTTGTCAAAATTCATGAAGGTACGTATTCGCCGTGAATGTATCTACTCGAAGCGCAGAAAAATATAAAAATTGTTATTTTAGCACATTTCTTGATTCCTTTACGAACGTATTAAAAGGTTAAAAAATAGAAGTTACTGAGAGATCTTGACGAACTCATATTGGCAGTCAAGTTTTTGTTTGCTAGTATGTGCGTCAGTTCTGCAATCCGCATAAGAATAAGCTCGGAATAGATGGTGACTGGTTTGATAAAAAAAAAAAAAAAAAAAAAAATAATAAGTTAGAACAAGAAAACCTCGCCACCCTCTGCAAAACTGTGATGGATTGTTCTATGGAGATACGCATATTTTACATACCGTAATTAAACAACTACTATATACGTACCTTAAGATGAAGTTAGTTGTATGTAAGGAGTGTGTTTGAGAATTGACATTTGAAATTGCGTAGATTTAATCGTTAGCTCCTCGCAAGTAAACTTTTTTTCATGGTGATGGATGAATGCGCTGCACTGTTAAGTGTAATATTTTTAATGTCATTACTACCTACGCCAAAATTATATTTGGTCAACTCGCAGAAAAATTGTTTCTAATATCAAATGAGTGAACAATACGAGTATAGTAAGTACGCGGTATGTTTGTAAACGATGTTTGTTCAATTGAATTATGTAAAGATTTTTAAGACAAGCGTTCCTCACACTGTAAGGCTACATAGCTAGAAATGATGATACAGAGATTGCCTAAGTGAGGAATTCTAAATGAGTCCACATTGCTCATAATAATCACGGCATGAAAAACTATCAATACCGAAGGAGTACATAAAGTAAATATTATATTTTTGTCTTTTTTGTTTTTAGGTTTTACGAATTATAAATTAAATCTCGCTGAAAAATCGTTTGATATATGGGTGTAAGTTGCGGTTAAAATAAATGAAACATCGATAAAATAAAATACACGACTCTAATACATTTTATTATTTTATGCAAACAAAGTTACGACCGACCGGCATATGTACATATTACACCTCATACTGCAAATGCGTAAATTTTTAATTAAAAAACCTTGTTTCTGGCAACGCACATTTACAATTTTTATCTCCATAAACGTGCTATGGCTGCATTATCCATGTGCATGGCAAGTGATTCTAGTCAGCCGGGCTTCATGGGATCATGCTACTCACGAAATGTATTCCCCGATACTCATGCAAATTGGAGTTTGCTTTTCATTTACCACGGTCCTTTGCAAACGCCGTAGCTGAGAAGAAATCAATTGTAAGTGCTAAGCGTGAAGTCGGGAGTAACAAATTATTAAAACCTAGAGGCATCGCGAAGGAAAAGTGCCAAGCAGGGCCCCAATTTCATCAATTTTTGCCCAAAAGGACACAGTCTGTGAGACTAGGGATAGGTTTTTGTAGTCAACTAAGGGCTCATCTTTTTTGTACGAAGGCTAACGACAAGAAAATGGATTCAAAGGTGACCATACCTTCTCCGGCACCAGCGACTCTGCTGTCTAGCCTTACTGATGAATCGGTTAAATCGCTAATGGATAATATTGACGCGGTTATGTTCGATTGCGATGGTAAGCTTTTAATTTCTTGGTTACACATTCTCTAATTCTTACAAAGGAACTAAAGTTCGTTTCCTGTGTCAATATTAGGTGTTATTTGGCATGGCATGGACCCTATAGAGAGTGCACAGGCCCTTGTGATCAAGCTGAGAGCCATGGGCAAGAAAGTTTTCTTTATAACCAACAATAGTAATAGAACAAGAGCAGAATTCCTGGAAAAATTTAACAACTTGGGCTTCCAAGCGACAGTTGTAAGCGATACGGAAAATAATAGTTGCTCTACTTTTGCAGATATTCAGTCAAATTCAATGAAACGATCTCTTTTTTTCTGACAGGACGAAATAGTTGGAACTGCTTATCTAACTGCACTCTATCTAAAAGAATTGAAATTTAACAAAAAAGTTTATGTCGTTGGACCGTTAGGTGTGACACAAGAGCTTGAAGCCGTAGGGATCCAAAGTCTTCCGCTTGGGGTATGTCAATCAGGGAAACATCCAGAGAATTAAATTATAAATTTGCTCACTTGTTCGATTTTAGCCAGATGCAGTCGCACCCGACCAACTTCGTTGGAGTCAAAAGGACTTTGAGAATGTAGAATTAGACCCTGAGGTGGGTGCTGTAGTTGTGGCGTTTGACCATCATTTTAGCTATCCGAAGATGCTCAAAGCGGCTTCCTACTTGAATAACAAAGAATGTCTGTTCATAGCAACTAACACGGATGAGCAGTTTCCAGGAACGAACAATGTCGTTTATCCAGGTATTATTCATATAAAAGAGGTCGAGAGACAGTCATCGTTATCCAAGCCAGTAACTGCTAACCACTCCTCAATTATAAATTATAGGGACTGGATGCTTTGTTAATGCAGTGAAAACGGCTGCTGCTCGAGAGCCGATAATCATGGGAAAACCTGAACGATTTCCTTTTGAACTGCTTAAAAAAATACATAATTTGAAACCTAGTCGAGTTTTAATGGTCGGCGATCGGTACGAAAGTTTACTTTACAGCAAAATCATTATTTTGTAAAATTAAATTAACCATGTTTTGCGTTTGAAAGGGGTAACACGGACATTCTCTTTGGCAGAAATTGCGGCTTGCAAACACTTTTGGTTCTGACAGGTGTGACGACCCTGGAATTAATGCACCAATGGGAGCAGTCGAGTGACGCTGAGGAGAAATTGTGCGTACCTGACTTCTACTTGAGCAATGTGAATGAATTCTATAAGCTGTTACATTCTTTGTGATAATAAAATTTGCAATAACTATGATAACCAGTTTGAGAAATCGAGCGTACCTGAAACTTTGCAGGTCATTTTATTAAAGCTTGTATAACCATGTCAATTTCATAAAAACCAGACGACATTAATACTTTTTGATTCAAAAACAATCAGAATTCGCGTTACAAGCGTTTCTCTTCTACGCTCATTTCATGAAAAGCGTATTCATCTTATTCCTAGGAAGATCTATCTGTAATTCAATAGCATGTAGTATTCGTATTAAAAAAATAAATTGTACTGATTGCATAGCGGTTTTGTGCTTGCGTTTAATCACTCGATGATTTGGATATCATCATCGTCACCATCATCATCTACTTCTCGTTTCCGTTTGTTGTTCTGAATGACGCTTAAAACTTTTGCTAGACGACCTGTATATAAGCCACGCTCATCTTTCAATGGCATTTCCGGCATACCTTTTGCAAAATTATCGATTGGAGGTAGCTCCGAAAAAGGAGAGGATTGGACTTTGCCTACGTGCTTGCTGAGAACATGCAAAATCGTTTCCTTGTCAGTCTCTACAAATGGAATAAAATTTACGATTAAAAGAATACATCGAATCCCTTCCATAACGCATATGATGTAATTTGGATTGAAGCTTGACTAACTTTCATTTGTAATAGTGGCAGGCAGTGTATCAGACATCTGAGGACTCTCTTCACTTTCAGATTTAGTGCTGCTTTGCAATTGATTTCGTTTCGCAAGTGTTTCCAAATCTCCAAATGTAGCCGAAGTGCCTGGATTGGGGTTGGTCGGTTTAAAAAATGGATTTGGCAGAAGTTCTGGTTCGTTTGCACCTATGTTAAAACGAAACTAATTCATTTAGGAGCATCATTCTATTTGTTTCAAAGTAGTTGCAATGGCTGTGCCAACCTTCATCGTCCGAATCGAGTATGATTACATCTTGTTGTTCCTTTTGCCCGTTCTCTACTTCGACTATCTTAATATCATCATCGCAATCCTGGACAATCGCAACAGTTTCCCAGTTTGTGGAGCTATTGCTTTGCCAACTCAAATTGGGACTAGAGCCCGCAGTACTGAACATTATAGGTGGATCAAGTAAGGATGGAGACCGACTACGACTGGTCTCCCGATTTGACCTTCCCATGACACGCTGGGCTTGCGCACGATTTTTCCGTAAATTTTCTTCCTCGACTTGTCGCTCCAGTTCTTCCGTCATCCTGTAATTGACTAAGTTCTGATGTCTGGCCCAAATATCTTGATTGTTGGCGTCTCGGATTTTATTGGCCTCTGCTAATTTCTTTTGTTTGTCTTCGAGCATGCCTGAAGAGATCAACTTAAGTGTTACAATATGTCCCACATTTTGCAAACCAACAAATGTACAGACAAAAATAAGCATGATTTACTTTTGTAAATGTTTTTCACTTCTACCATGTCTTCAGTCATGCTAACAGGTGACGGAGATCGAATAACAGGCGCGCCCAAATCGTCGTACCAATTTCGTGGGTTTCCAACCTTCTGAGGCACTTTCCATTTGACATTTGCACTTGCCCCTCTTTCTTTGCCAGCACAACCATGTCCGCGGCCAGCTCCTTTGGGCTGAGATGCAGAATCAATAAAGAAATCTGCCTCGCTGGTCCTCGGTTTTATCCATGAGGGAGTCTCAGTCACTTTCCGACGGGCCTTCAAGAATTTTCTTTTCTCGTACTGCTCAGTTAGATACTTTCGAGCCACATTTTCAAGTCGATAAGCAGGGTTGAAAGAGTTACCACGCCATTCACCATCCTACAACAAGTGATCACACAGAATGAATCGAACTGCTGAAGTAAACAACAAGACAACATTGTAAAGACTCTTACATCTCGGCCGCCAACAGGCACAGGTGACGTAAACCCTGGATATTCAGGCATGTTCGCGATCAATCGACTAAGCTCGTCATCTTTTGAAGCATTCGCATTACCTGTCACCAGAAACAATCAAACGTGAACTTGTCGTACAACAGTATTGAGCCGTCTTTTATTTCAATTTTTACAACTTGTAATGCATCACATACCTAACCCAGAGCCGTAAATTTTGAGACTAGTAGCTGCTTCTGCTGCGTGAGCAAGCCATCCGGGAGGATAGCCATGAAGCCTCATCTGCCAAATGTGCTCGGGACAATGGTGTCTACTTGTGAGGCCCAGCGTTCGCCTTAAAACGTCCGATATAACTCCAGGCTTGAACTGGTCAGAAAACTCTGACACTAAATGGTACCGCGTTTCCTTCTCTTCTTTCTGAGACCGGAGCTCTTGTGCTCTCTTTTTAATTAAAGCCTTGTTCAATGGCTTCTTACAATTGCTAACCATATGGTCCCCCAGACAGTTAAAACAGGAAATTTTGTGGTCTTGTATGGTCGACTTGTTTTTTACCTTATTTTCGGCTGACCCCAACACGATGTCAACGTCCTATGAAGCGACAAATTTCAAACCGTTATCGAATTTGAAAAAAAGCAATACAAATAGTTTACTTGAAGTTTTACCGTGTTGTATAAGGGTTTCTTCGGTTCACGAACTTCCTGAACAGTATCAGCAACTACACGTGAATTGGAGGTAACTTCATTATCTTCACTCGCCGCTTCTTCGAGGATACCTCTGCTGTCAAGAGTAAATCCTTGCCTATCTAATATTAAGCTGTTCCCGGACACAGCTTTCGCATTTGTAGTCTTATCATGTAATACGTTCGGAACGTTTCCGCTTAGATCCTCGACATTGTCTCCAGACTCGTCCCCAACTGGTCCTGAGTACTGTTCTGATGATGCTTCACTGTAAACCCTAAGAGGTGTCGTATTCGTTGTTTCGGCAATCGTCGGGGGGCTTGCGGGAGGTTCTAAACTTATAATCGGAGCAGGTGTATCAGCACTTGCGACAGTCCGTGTGTCAACGTCAACTTCCATGTCCGGACTTGAGGGAGCTTTGAAGAATACCACATTCGCACTCTCGTTCTGGGTCTGAGATAAATCCGAACTCGCCTCCTGTCGATCGCCAGGAATAACCGGAATACAAGCCGTCGACTCAGTCCTTACTTGAAAAAGTTGATCATCCGCCTGTCTCTCCGGTGACTCTGGCGATTCAAAGTTAGGGTCGGGACTTGACGATGAGTCAGTCGTGACTTTTCCAGCAAGCATCTCTCCTGCCAAATTGTTCGACGTTTGCTCCGCCGGTCGGGCAAGGCTGGTAACATTAATTATCCTCATCCTGGCTCGCAATTACTACGCCGAACACACACTTCTAATTAATTTCTAAAGTTACGTAGATGAAACAATCTATCCTTCTATCCCATCGTCTGAACTTGACGCCCCTCTCCCTCCTTCCTTCGCTTAACTTCTACAAATGTAACAAACAAGGAAAATTTTTTTTTTAAACATCACAAAACACTGCAATATGTGTGTCTTCTCTCTTGTGTACGTAAACTAATACGTATAACCATTACGTAAAACAGTACTGTTACTTATTGCTATTACCAACCAAAACCATTTACATACTTCTGCTTTGTAATATGAATCCCACAACGTTTACATTAACTGCTTTCTTCTACTCAATTTAACCAAGGCTGTCAGCTCACGAAAGTCGCCGACAACTGACAGAATCACGTCGCCAGCACCGAGTTTCACCCTGTATATCAGCTTAATGTTTCTTACAATTTCACATTAGAGGCTTGTTTTCTCTATAATTTGTTGTGTGTTGTGTTCACAGTGTTATAACATTTGATAATCAACTGCCTTTTACGAAACAGTAGAATTTTATTTACACGACGTCTTAGTTCCCGTCTGACCTGGACTGATTCGTGCCATAGCCATGCCACAAACTGTTGAGCGGCCAGAAATGCCTGCTTTGCCCACCCTGCATTCCCAATACGAAGCTTGCTTTTGCTTTCTCGCGTTTTTCGTGAGTAGGTTGGCTTCTATTCTCAGCTGCCCAGCCGTCACGATCAGCTGTCCATCTGCAGCCCAAAAGGGAAGCCAACAACGTGTATGAATTATTTAGCCTGGATCGTAATGATTTCAAGTTAATACCAAAATGTAAATACTTTGAATAAATATTCTTTATTAATTGCGTTAAAATATACTTTCAAAAACATAATCTTTCGCTTCTAAGATACGTCAAATTATTTTGATGAGCTTATCGACTTTGATGAGGACCCTAATGGTATTTCAATGTTTACAAGTTAATAAATTATTATTCACTTTAACTTCACCGAAAAAATGTGAAAACAAAATATCTTGCTTATATTTAGCTCAACGCATCGAATCGTCGAGGTACATTTTCGAAAGCGGACATGTCTGTTAAAAGCATTTTGAGAAATATAAGTATCCTTCTAATCACGACCTCTAAACGAAAACAACTTTCATTTAATTACGATTGGTATGTATTGATCGTTGCGGTTCTGACGAGAAATGACTTTGTTATGTACACGTACATATGTTTTTTTACGATAAAGACGGTAGGCCGATGTTGTTACTTACTAGAAGTTGAACTATCAAGCAATTAATTTTCAAATAAAAAATGACTTTCGCGGGTGGGTTTGTAGACAACAGGTACAAATTTACACTTGTTGAATAACTCTGGGGGGAGTGGAGTTGTTGACGG
This sequence comes from Akabosia matsudoensis, assembly GCA_019593645.1. NCBI lineage: Eukaryota > Metazoa > Arthropoda > Collembola > Entomobryomorpha > Paronellidae > Akabosia > Akabosia matsudoensis. Next base: position 5,953 of record VICI01000491.1, on the reverse strand, counting down.
GCTGGTTAGTAGAATCCAGCTGCTGCTTGAGTTGCTCCAGTTCTCGGAGCCCAGTTTCAGTCAGCTCGTATTTGTGAACGACAAGTTTATGGTAGAAGTGAATAGCAAATACTATGAATAGAATGAGGACAGGCACCATAATAATTGTAGCGGAAGAGGCAGCCATCATGGAGTAGTCGTAAAATTTGACCCAGCACAGAATGGCGAGCTCACAGAGGAATAAGAAAATTCCTAGAACTGTACTGAACGCCCATCCCGCTTCAATGTACCTGAGGGGAATACCAAAGTGAATGAAACCTTGAAAACAATCGACGTACACGATAAAGTCTTTAAAGTATTCAAGGATACGTTACCAATGCATTCGCTCATGGGGAGATTCCTCTACAATATTGATATTGTGAAGATTTGATATTGCCTCCACGTTCGGCAAAATACATGTACTAATCATCAGGGCTAACATGTGTACTGCAACTAGTAAACTGGTACAAATAACAAATGCCACGAGGAGTTCTGGGGGGACTTTGGTATCATCATTCAGCTGCATCTCCACCATAGCCACCTGAAAAATAAAGACAGTTGATCTCCTTTAAATACATGCTTACATTCAAGGATGTCAGGTTTACAAGCGTTCCATGATAAGAACTCATACCATGGCGAACCCAGACATTAACGCTGATGTTTTGTTGATAGCCTTCAGCTTTGCCCGACTCAGGTGTAATTTCCTCCATGACAATAGGGTAGCCGCGGAGTGTGGCCCGTCCCCACTCATGTTGTACTGTAATTTTTAAAAAATTTGCTTAACCTTCACCTACCCACAAACAAAAATAACCAAAGATTTGGAGGACAAAAATAAGTGGGTGTTAAATCAGAATTACAAGTAATATAATATACAAAATAATTTAGAGGAGTTTTTACAAGATAGATACTTTATAATTACTCGGACAAACTCTCAGGCCCGTGCTGACAGTGAAAGTTTAGCAAAGCAAAAAATAAGCAGATGAATGCAACAAGCAAGGTGTTATGTTATTGTTATCTGAATGAAAAGATTACTCTTTATCTGAGGACCAATGACCAGTTTTTTAAGAGCAATTTTTTTCTGGTCTAGAATTACAAGGATTAAAATGATAACGGGTGTGACCAACAGTTGGTTATGGATAGAGGAAATGGATGCATGTTTCCTCTCAACAAAAAATAGAGTTGGATCCCTTTGTAAACCATCTTTGATCAGGAAGTCTCCAGTACGAAACAGAAATATAAATTTGACTTACTACGCGAGGAAATAAAAAAAGATTTGCATTTAAAAATTATCCATGCGCGTTTCTCCGGAAACAATTATCCTTTCCATACTTGCAGATAGGACTTGGCCGTCAGTATTATACAAGGGAGATAATATGTCTCTCACGATCCAAAATTAAATTTCAATATCAGTAGTCTTACTGCGGGACTGATTGCAAACAAAAAGTGAACAGTGCCGACAAAAAAGCTTCAAATTGAAGTCCGCTAGTGCCTTTCCCCACTCAAAATGCTTACCCCTTTCTTGTAATACGAACGTAGTTCAGGAGGAATCCATTCCATTTTAGTGATGCAGTAATGAAGCATTTACAAAATTAATAGTTGGATTTTGTGAAGGCCTCGAAATGTTTGCCAAAGTTGCCATTGTGTTAGCTTTATTTATCGATGAGCAGATTATGTGATCTATTGCAGTTTTCCCTATTTATTCGTCCATTTCCTTAACCGGGATCAGCTCATTTGTTGGTCTACATAGGTATTTTCATCATCATGTCATTACTCATTTTCCAAGTACATAAGTATATTTACACAGGTAATTATTAAAAATAATTAGTGCAGCACTATAAACCCCTTGAATATAATATATATTTGTAAGCTAATTTGCAAACTGAAAATGGAAGCTCCCTTGTTCTCCAAATCCTCGTGGACATAGTAAGACTGGCTTTGAAGATTATTTTGCGCCAGAAGCATAAAATTAAGAAAAATCCCGCACTTTCCCTGTACAGACCGTAAAATACTCTCGGCTATAGCACTGAAATCAAAGTCGCCAATATAAAAAGCTTCGAGTTTTACAGTACAAGAAACGTATTGCAAAAATTAGGATGTTAGCGNATAGCACTGAAATCAAAGTCGCCAATATAAAAAGCTTCGAGTTTTACAGTACAAGAAACGTATTGCAAAAATTAGGATGTTAGCGCTATATCATCAGAAAAATTCCGTGTGCCTGGTGAAAATGACTCAATGCTTATCAATTGATTGTAAAGTTCACACCTCTTCATCTCCTTCTTCTTGGTACTCGTAAGACCCCATGGTTCCTGATGTAGGACTACGCTGTTCCGAGCACGTGCACGCCTTTCGGCACAACAATACAATTCTCAATGGATGAATATATGGAGATGATGGGGTGCTCGTCTACTACTCAACACTATGTGTGTAAAATCATAATTATAAAGAGAACTTCATTAAAAAGTCTTGTTTTGTGAACTATTGACTGAATGCCTTCTCCTAAGACCAGCAAATAACTGTAAACTACAAATACTAATAGGTACATGGGTGAAATCTACTTTAAGCAATAGAGACGCTTTTTTAGTTGTATTTCTATGTGAAAATCTGTGACGGTACCAAAATATCTAGAGCTGACAAGAACTACGAGAAGATTAATTCTAATTTCATGAGGAAGAGTTTAAAGTGTTAATGTTTGTGCTAATGGTCTACTCTATTACTTAGATTTTTTACAGCTGCTATGCAGCATGTATTGCTCACTGACATTTATTTCCTACGTTTGATATTAGAGAGTATAAACGTCTACGCCAATTTTCACATGTGAAGTTATCAAGAAACGTTAGTAAATCAGGAATGAGGTGGGAAATCTAACATGACTTAGTTCCTCGTTCAAGAGCATCGCTCTTTCCAGGTCAATATTAGGACAACCGTGCATGATTTCTGATTCTCGACGAGCAATGACGTTTAGCGTTACTTAGCTCGTGACCAAACGCCCGTGAAGCTTTACGAGACTTTTCACAAATGTCGCCTCTCTACTCAATTAAACGATGTAAAAGATTTATACGAACCAATAGTTAATAATCAATATAATATGATAAACTTGAATGAACACATGAACAATTGTTAAACGTTCTCGGTAGTAGTCTTTGAAAGAGAACCGGTTACAATTAAGTATAGTTTGATAATCATCACACTGTTTAAAACTCTAAAACGTGCGGGGGAAAGGTTGGCGTACGTCTCTCACGGCAACGTGTCTTGACAAATTACAATGGGGTTCCGATTCTCCATCCCATTCTGGATTGAACGCATTACTGAAGGCTAGCATAGCTCAAACCCTTTGCTAACTCCAGTCTAGTTTCGCGTTGACTTTGAATGTATTATATACTACTGCCAGTACCCATGATTTACCATACCACACTTCGATTTGAGAACAACACAAAAACCACTGTAACTTTCACGCGAAAAAATCTTTGTCGACAGATTATGTAGACATCAGTTCCGGATACTTGAGCGATAACTAACTGAGCTTAACAGGAGAAAATGGAGGAACCGTTTGGATAACATCTCAATCCCTATGACAACATACACGATAGTTTCGGAAAAGAGAAGACATACAAGACAAGAGACAGAGTTTCAGGAGCCAGCATTTATTGCCAATTTACACTATAGTACTCACGCAGGATTTCAAATTCCAATCAAATCCTTTCGATGTAAACATGAATTTTACGTCCTGTTCATAAAAGTTTTCACGTAGGGAAGCTTAAAAAGCATCCAAACCTCTTACTTCAAATAGGCCGTTCACGAAGTCCTGGAAGACAACACGTCATCAACACTTGTTAGGTCTTAGTCATTTTGTTGTCACAGTACACGCACATGAACCACAATCAAAAAGTAAGAGTTATAACGGTCATTGTTGTGTCAAGAGTTTTAATTACAGAACTAGGACTTGCGCTTGTGGACATGATTAAAATGGAAGACGAAATATGAAAGAGCAAAGATTGGTTATATTATAATAAATGTTTTGTACATGTTAAATCTCTTGGAGTTTTATTTTAGAAAACACTTTATATTTTAAAACCTGACCTTTCCTCTACTTGGAAGTACAATACAAGGCAAATCTGTTTGCACACTTACTTCACATGTAACACTGATTGCTCACTGTTCACATTATAGTGTCAGTTAGGAAGTGAACTGTCGTTTCAGCGTTGTCTCTGTTTGGCGTTATTTTGTAAACGTAAAATATATTCTCTATTTTCTCTGGGTTTTACTTATTTCCCGACAATTTCCGTGGTTGTTATATTGTGTCTTACGGAAAGTCAGGTTATATGTCATTACGACAAGTTCAGTTATGTGTTTAAAGATTCATACATGCTATCAGCTAACCAGAAGAATTGTTCTGCTCAAACTGCCAGCTAAATATTTACATCGAGTGCGGCTACTTGTTGTGTTTGTTGTGCATTTTTAAATGCTTCCTTGTGCCTGTATCACTTCTCGGTAATTGTAGACGTAGAAATCGTCTGTTCTATTCTGTTCTAGGTGCAAACCGAGGTTTGCAATGCTGCACGACATCGACGTGCATGTGAAAGATGGGTGAAAAATGTATTCTGGTACTTGGATTGCTGGTCTAGTTAGCATAGAACAACATTTCCCATTGCTTGTGCATATAGACTAGAGCGAGAGCCGTTTCTCCTACATGCACGACAAGAAAATTGAAACAAGTATGAAAGATAAATTCAAACTGATGTGCGTTCACTTGTAGCGTTGCTGGCTTCGTTTTAGCCTACTGAAGTTCAGATATGCGAAAAAAAGCGTCATGATTTTGCCGGAATTATGAGATAATTCCAATCGGTTGTGGTAAAACATAAAACAAATTAGTTCAAAAACGATATAGAATATGTAAACCTTGCTACCATGTTATCGGGCCGATGTAGATGTTCGCTATGGGAAATTGATGCTGGTGAACAAATACATAGTTGGTCACGACCAATTACAAAATTGGTTATACTTATATCAAGAATTCCCAAGATTTTGTTTTGGCAGGAGGCGAGCAGAGTACTTGAAAACTAGAGTTGAGAAATAGATTCTGAAGAGCCGGGAAAATAAATCTTACAATTTTGGAATATTATAAGTGATGTGGTAACATTTCAATGACTTAAGAAGAACGTTAGGTTCATCTGCTACATGCTGCAGAAAACTGCATTATCTATTATGTAAACTGCATTCTCAGGCAGTAGCAAGCACAAAGTTTTGACTATGCTGATAAGACGGAATACGATAGGACTTGATGAAAAGTAATACGGCCAAAATATGTATAATATTAAGTTACGCAGTTACCAGCAGTGGAAGCATACATACATACGAACATGAGGATACAAATAGAGTATCAAATACTTAAATGCGTTTCATAAGCAGAGCAATTTCGAAAAATCTAAATAAGTATTTCTTGGAATTTGGATTTACACAGAAACTAATTGCGAAAAAATCTAACGAAGAAACTAGGTAGCTGTAATTACCGTAACGTCTTCGTGCTGCGCTTGCGCCGGTAAAGAAGCCACTGATGGAGCGTATGCGTAGTTGTCATAGTACAAGGAAGAGAGGGTCAAATTTCCTGGATTGTTTTGTTTCCCACCGGCGCTTCCTTCATGTCCACCCGGCGATTGCATAGCTAGACCGAAAGGAAGATCCTAAACTTGTGAATTTCCACTTTGCGGACACAATTTTAAAACGTAAAGGACATCGGAACTTAGTCGCCAAACGGTACTTCTCTCAAAAAAATTTTGCTCCGTTAGAAAAGAATTCTTCATATGAGTTTTAGGTTATATCATGTCACTGAATTAACGATACACATTAGAGCCTGCTTTTTGTAATTAACAATTAGCGATACATGCAGGCCTTATATTTGAACACTTGTTTCTTCTATTTTTCCAACCTCCACCTTCAT